>CAJUUU020000001.1:5250834-5529611 GCA_910589285.2 Mythimna ferrago | reverse complement strand
CCCCTCTCTATCCTGCTTACTGCAGAAGTCCTTCCAGCTCTCGGTCTGAGCTCGAGCCACTTCCAACTCATACTCCTCTTTCCGCCTAAGGTACTCTTCGACGACCATCTGTCTCCAGGATGGAGCGGCACAGCGGATTCTCCTTTTTCTGGTAGCGACGATCCTCTTCATCTCAGCGAGTTTCTCCGACCACCATGGCACGGTAAGTGTCTCTTTGACTTTTTTGATTGGCATTGAAGCGCGACACGCATCCTTTATACTTCTTGTAAAGTTAATGGTCGTAGCCTCTAGAAGTTCTGTGCTATTTATATTTACTATTTCAGATTTTGCGATTTTATGTTCTGTTTTCAATTGTGCGAGTTTCTCATGAAACTTCGTCCAATTGGCTTTTTTGCTATTATAGATGCGCGTCGTTCTCTCTACCTGCATTCCAACTGCTCTCATCAACCTAATATCAAAGAGTATGCCGTTGTGGTCGGAGCTCGTGAGGCCTTCGTCAACTCTCCACTGTTCTACCAGCTCCAGGATATTATCCGAGCATGCTGTAAGATCTACATGACTACTGTAGCGCTGCTCCCCCCTGATGGTGTCGAAGGTCGGAATATCCCCTGAGTTTAGGATGTTCAGCCCGAGCTCGCCGAGAGCTGCGTGCACTTCCTCACCCCTGTGGTCAACCACTGCGCCCCCCCACCACGTACTCTTCGCATTGGCGTCCCCTCCAACGATAAGTGGCTTTGAGCCATTTGCAGTTCCTATTTGCCTTAGCAGGTTGAGATAGGGTTCTACTGGCTTGTCCGGCTCAAAGTAAAAGGAAGCGAGGGTTATCTCCCAAGCACTAGTCTGAATACCCACCACTACGATGTTTTGTGTGGTGGGTTAGGTTTTTTTTTTTTTTTTTTTTTTTTTAATGACGGGTCTGGAAAATGCGCACGCACACCCGGTCCGCCCTCAAGAAGGTAAAGGCCTTAGTTGAAGGCGGGCCGGATAGTGTCGGACTCCAACCGACTAAAAACCAGTCCCCGCCAGCGCGGTTTGGTCTCCCATGTGGTATTGGGAGAATCTTATAAACTTTCTTCTTTTATTTTTTTTTGCGCTCTACTTAAACTCTATTAAAGGTGACAATAAATATGCATGTTCTTAATTTTATAGGTTAGTTTCTATACATTATACAATTTTATTTTTTTTGTCCTTTATAGGGCAGACCCATTACTTACTCCTTTTACAATTGTTGGCAATTACATTTATAAGCAACTACTTATTACACTAAACACGTCTTATGCTACATACATACTACATATTTCATACAGTGGTGACGGTTATAGTGGCAGTTTTTTTTTTTTTTTTTTTTCTATATATATATGAAATTATATTTACATATGTATATATATTTTAATTTTTAATTAATTTTTTTTTTTTTTTTTTTAATATTTTTTTTTTTTTTTTTTTGCCTTCTCTTATTACTATTGGCTTACATTTTCAGTATGGTTACCATATTGAAATGTACCGCCTTACATGCTATTTATTATTATTATTCACAATTTCACATATTTCCTTGCAGTATTTAATGAATTTTTCACGGCACTTTTTATCGTTTATGATTGCCGCCATCGACTCTCTATTTAATGTTACGTCCAGTTCATTTTCCAACTTATATTTTTGTCGCATGAACCTGGGACATTCGGTCAACAAATGCTCGACAGACTCTTCCTTGTCCGGATCGCATGGACATGCTGGCGAGTCTCTCTTTTTGAATCTGTGGAGGTACTGACCGAATCCCCCATGTCCTGTAAGTATTTGTGTCAGTGTATATTCTTTGTGTATGCTTTTCGCCACCTGGTAGGCAGTCACAGCGCTTGGGAAAAAGAGTTTTGTGCCGCTGGCCGTCGTGTCCTGCAGGTATCTTTGGTTCCACTCCTCAACCGTACCCTGTCTTAGGGTACGTTTCAGGAATGAGACCGGGCACCTATTGTAGGCCGGTTTGGTCTTAATTTTTAAGGCCGCGTCCTTTGCTAAGGCATCTGCTCTCTCATTTCCCCTTATTCCGACATGCGCTTTTACCCACTTCAGGTGGAACTCTTTGTTCTGCCTTTTTAACAGGGCCATGTTCTTTCGAATATTTACTGCGATTGGGTGCGTTGCCTCCGAGCTGCTCACGAGTTCCAGTGCTGACTTGGAGTCACTGTATAGCCGGAAGTCGGTTCCGTTGTCCTGAATCGCCATTTCCGTGGCCCGATAGATCGCGTATAGCTCCGCCTGGAAGACAGTGCAGTACGACTCGAGCTTGAATTTTCGGGTTTTGGTTTCGGCTCCACCCTCCCACCAGGAGAGGGCTGCCCCCACCTTGCCCTCAATTTTGCTTCCATCTGTGTAGATGTGCACCGCCCTGTCCTCCATTTGGATCGCCACACGCGATTCATCCGGCAGCTCTTCGTAGGTGTAGCACACAGCGTTCACAGGGTGGTCATCCTCCCGGCTTGAACCCTCTTCCACTTCCCTGTCTCTCACTATGTGCTTCTTCTTGCCCTTCTTTTCTTCATACAGGGATGCCGCTTCCTTGATTCTCAGGTCAAGTGGCAGGATCCCCGATATGATCAACGCTGAGTTCAGGGAGACAGTACAGTAAGATTTGCAGATTTTCTGCGTAAATCCTCTAGCGACTGCGTTTAATTGTTTCCTAATGTACTGTCTCTCCGAAGCCCCTGCCCATACACTCGACGCATATAATATAACTGGCTCTATCACGGAAACGTAGATCGTTCTGCTCACCTCGGGGTTCAGGCCCCACGTCGCCCTAGCCGCTCGTGAGAGTTGTTTATGTATGTTCACGGCTTTCTTGCATATATAGGTGACATGGCTTCCAAATGTCAGTTTTCTATCAATAATGAGGCCAAGAAGTTTGACCTCATCTACCATTTGAATGTCGGTCCCGGCCATGTGCAATCGTGGTGTGTCATATTTCAACTTATTTGTTATTATCATTGCATTGGTCTTCTGCGGTGCAAATTTTAATTTGTTTTTGACACCCCACTCATACACATGCCCGAGCACGCCATTCGCCTTGGTCTCAATTTCTAAAGCGCTACTTCCCGAGATGACCAGAACGATATCATCCGCGAACGCCTGGATATATACACCTTTAGAGTCCAGTTCGTCAAGAAGCGGGTCCAATAGTAAATTCCAAAAAGTTGGACCCCCAATTGAACCTTGGACGCACCCCTTGTTGGTCACTTTCCCGTACTCGCGGTTCGCGTACCGGACTTTAACGCCCCTTTCGCTCAGGTAGCTGTCGACGAGTCTCCACAGGTTCCGCGGGCACCCTTTCTCCCTTAACCTACACTTGATGGCTGGCCACCAGGCGCTATCGAAGGCGCCCTCTATGTCCAGCGAGATCATAACGCTGGTACTTTTTTTATTTAGATTTCCTGTGATGTGTTCCAATAGATCATAGAGGGCGTCCTCGGTGCACCGTCCCGGCATGAAGCCATATTGGTGCTGATTCATCCGAGGGAGAACGTGCCATCGGATCCTCCGAATCATCGCCTTCTCGAGTACCTTACCGAGTACTGAGAGAAGCCCTATCGGCCGGTACGACTTTGGTTGCATGTAGTTGTCCCTTCCCGGTTTCGGGAGAACAACAACCACCGCCTCCTTCCACTGTACGGGAAAGTAGCCAAGCTCCAGACACTTGTTTGCCACACCCACGAAGACTTCCACGTTGGCTTTGATTGCTGCCAACACTATATCCGCGGTAAGTCCATCTGCTCCCGGAGCCTTCCTGGGATGGAAGCTTTTAGCCGCCTGTAGGATTTCCGCCTCAGTGAACGGAGGATCGTCGTCCACTCCGCTTGGCTGATCTTCTGCCGATTTCCGCGTTTGGTGATGTTCTAAATTGTCCTCCTCTGAGCTGTCTTCGGGGAAGAAGGTTTTAGCAATAAGCTCAACAGACTCTTCTTTGCTCAGGGCTATTCCGTTTACCACCATCGGCTGGTCTTCCGTTTTTTTGGCTGTCTGCCTGAGTACTCTATATATGCCATCCCATAGGCTCTCATTGGTCTGCCTTCCGCAGAAGTCCTTCCACCCCTTTGTGGCAGCGTCCCTCGCTTGGTCTTCGTACTTTTGTTTTGCCTCCAAGTATTTTTGGACGACGTGCGGGCGTCTTCGAGTCGCTGCGTAAGATATTCTGCCCCTCTTGACCATCATATCCCGTTTCAGGGCTTCAAGTTCTTCGGACCACCACGGTACCTTTACTTTGTTACTCTTCTTCCTTTTTTGAATTTGGTCGTCACAAGTTTCTAATATTGTATTAATATATTTGTTTACCAGTTTTTTTAAGTCTTCTCTATTATGTGTGTCCATTATTATATTGCTATTTATATTTTTGTTGTCTAAATTTTGCTTAATTCTATTGCCAAATTTTTTCCAGTCTGTCTTCTTCGTGTTGTAAATTCTTGTGCTTTGCTTGCCTATGTCACTTTCTGGTTTTGGCATTCTAATTTTAAAGGTGATGGTGTTGTGGTCCGAGCTTGTTACGCCTTTTTCCACTTGCCAATCCGTGATGGTGTTCATTAAGTCCGCTCCACACGCCGTCACGTCTACGTGGCTTTGGTACAATCTTCCCCCTCGTACGCAGTCGAACGTCGGCTCAGAGCCCTCATTCAATATAATTGTAGTCCCAACTCGTGGAACATCCCGGACAGGATTACCCCCCTGTCATCATCGCGTCTGCTCCCCCACCAAATGCTCCAAGCATTCCCATCGCCTCCTATCAGCACTCTGCTCACTCCTAGCTTATTCGCGATCAGCTTGGCTTTATCCACGTACGGTTCGATCGGCAATCTATCCTCAAAATAGATTGATATAATACCAATCGTCCACGTACTTGATCTAAGCGTCGCCACGGCTAGATTTTCATCGGTAAGCAGGGGTTGCTCTTCGATCTCGATGTCCGGGTTGAATACAACTATAGCCGCCTTGATGGGTTTGCTGCGACCTTGAGTCTTCTGGATGACCCTTATTCCTGTGTGTTGTTTGAGGAGTCCTACTGAACCGACGTACGGCTCCTGCACGAGGGCGAACGCTATTTTCCTTTTATCGGCTGGCGATCTTGGACCTCTGTAAGTTCGTCTGCATTACTATGTACTGCTTTAGTTTGTCACGATGGTCTGCTGGGGTGCCCTTAGCAATACGCTACAGACGACCTCGCCAATCTATCCCACCGTGCTCTTACTGGGCAAGCTGTGTCAAACGCATTGTGTTCTTTCTTCGAGATGCCTGCTAGCGAACAATTCCTGCACTGCGGCGGCTCATATGTTTTGTACTCTTGGCACTCTGTGCGAAGGTGAGGCCCGCCGCAGTGAGAGCACAGATCCACTGCTTCAGTGCAAAGTTTCTTCCCGTGGCCAAATTTAAGGCATCTCGAGCACTGTATTAGCGGGGATTGGTCCTCTACTCGAATCCTCTGCAGGTCCACGTACACCGTCCCTGCTTCGACCAGCCTGGTCCACACTATCGGGGCCACTGATAGCACTACGTGCCCCTGCAGAGGATTCCTAGTCTTCCTTCTATACTTGACCTGCATTCTTATATCGCTTTCCGATATATTCTCAAGAATGCTCTGGTTTTGGACCTTAAGTGCGGACAGGATGGTTTCGTCCGTTATGTCCACCATTACATCCCTAAGAACTACTTGGGGGTCTTTATTCTGCTTTTCCTCCGCTTTCAGCTCCCCTCCTGCACTCTCCAGCCTACGTTTTACCTTCTCTATGTCATCCTTATTTCCGCAGCTGATGATTATTTTGGAGTCCTTCGCCCTCCTCACTCTATCCACTCTAATACCAGTGGTTGTGGCGGCCACAGCAGTTCTCAACTTGGCCATGACCTCCTGGCTGGAGTCCCCCTCGTCGATTGACGATACCACCATGGAGTGCGTGGCTCTGCGTGTGCAGCTAGAGGCAACCTTCGCGTAGGACGGCCTTTCCTCCATGGTCGCCGTCTCCGCATTCGTCCTAACAACCGCTTCCATTCTTTCGAGGCCCACCTTAATTCCCTCCTTCGCTATGGTTGAGTTTTTTACTTCTTCTAGTATTTTAGCTTGTCCCCTCTTCAGTTCTTCTGATCTCTCCCTCTCTTTGTCCGCATTTAGTATCATTGTCTCCTTCAGCGCCTTCATTTCCATTAATATCCGGTTTTTAGTTTCTCCTTCCTCCTCTTGTTTTGATGCCATAGTAGTATTTGTGGGGGCTGTTTCCCTATTTGGCGCTCTACCCTTTCCCTTTTTAATGTCAGCCTCTGTCGCTCTGTCGAGCTGCGCGACCATGTCGTACAGCCTCTTGAGGACACTTTTCACCTCGGTTTTGATGATTGTTTTAATGTTCCCGGATGCGTCTAATTGGCAAAGGGCCTTCAGGTATAGTTTTTTGGCCTCTTTAGTCATATTTGGATTTGAGTTTGGTGGAGAGGGTGCCAGAGTTTTTGTGAAGGTGGTGTTTGGCGATGTCGTTTTCCTACTCTCTATGGCGTCCACACTCCTACGCACCTTCTGATTTTGAGTCCCGGGTGGGGTGACTGTCAGTGGGCTTACCCTTGCCGGCTGTTTTGCTGTGTTTTGCTCTGCTGAGGGTCCTGCCTCTGGCTGACTTTCTTTGACCGCGTCCATGTTTGGTGCTTGCTTAGGTGTGTGGAACATTGTGCTCTTGTAGCCAAACCGCACTTATACAATATGGTTTAATGCAAGTAGTTATTTTCTTCTTTTGTTCCAGATAGACCGCTCTACCGGCGACAACAGCACAGGTATGTATTGTTCGTGTGCAGTTTGTATGGTTGTGTGTATGTGGTTATAAGTATGAGAGTGTGTACTTGCGTTTTGTGAGGGTGTATAGTGGGTGTGTATGTCAGAGTGTGTGTGTGTGTGTATGTGTGCGTATATTTTTATTTGTGATGTGTGTTTCGTTGCAGCAGGGAGCAGAGAACAACTACTTGGTCAATTGATTTGCTTACGACCTGTAAAAAGGGCCGTGAAAGTCCAAAAATAACACTGTCAAGGTGTTATAGTTATAAATAGGCTCGTGCGAGCTCTGTCTTAATCTATCCCTAACCTACGAGATTAAATTAATAATATAATATGAAATTTCCTGAAAAGTCTCAGAGTCACTCTATGTAGAGTCCAATGGATTCTTATCTTAACTTCTACGACCTGTACAGGGGGTCGAGGTCAATTAACTATCTATCCTAAATCTAAGTTTTCACGTCTAACACCCACAGAACCAGTCTGGCGGTCAAAAACCGTCTAGACTCTATGTAGAGTCAATCTAATGATGAATTCGGATAGCTCCCACCGAGCCCTCCTCGATGACACCAAACACGACCCCCCTAGCACCAATGGTTCCGGAGATATGCAAGCTCAAAAATCTTTGTTAAAGAAAAACCAAAAAAAACCAAATTGTCTCCAAAATGGTTAAACTAGGATATCTCCGCAACCGCTGGGCCGATTATAGCCGTGTCCGGGGTCGCCGAACCGGCCCGGACAAGACGCTTTCGAATCCGTGGTTTTCAGGCTAAAATTTTTTCAGGCGCTGAAAATCCCCGGAACCCCACCAGGAAGACAGGCCCGATCTAGCCAATCACTCACACGCAAACCACGGTTCGCTACGACCCCTGGTCCGAAAGTTACGTGCAGTCAAAGCTCGCCCCCGACAGTTGGGAACTGTCACAATCAAACTTCAACAGCCCGCAAAATCCTTCCCCGAAATCATAGACTACCCGTGTTTGGAGTTTTCTGGCTCGCCCTGACCTGCCCTTTCGCCCGAAAAAGTTTCAGCACTCCGAAAATTTCAGCCCTGAAAAGGCCCAAAATTCAGGGAATAAGACTAAGGAGGTATCCCCAAGCACCCAACAGAAAACCGCACCCTCAAACGACCTCCCAGTCCAGAGCTACGGACGTCCAAAGTTTGGGTTTGACAGTTTGCAGCTGTCAAAACTCAAATTTAAACGCCGATAACTCGGCCCTCAGTGGTCGCAGAAGGACCGGGTTTCAAGCGTGCAACTTGGCTCGACTCACCGCGCCTTTCTTCTGCACTTTCAGGCTGAAAACTTTTCAGCGCCTGAAAAGTCCTGAAAAGCAAATTTTCAGAAAGACAGTAGACTCTCGCTGCCTTCTGTGCAAACCCGGTGTTTTTATCTTAATTAATGCCAAAGTTACAATAATTAGAACTTTAAAACCAAAAAACCAGATTGGCTGAAAAAACTAAAAATCTTTGTTTTTAAAGCTATAGGGCCCAACTTTGGGCTCTATTTACCTCAAATAGGCTTGAAAAACCAGATTACACTTTAAAATTTTAATATTTTCTAATTATTTACAGTTTATTAGCAAAAAATACGAAAAAATCAATAACTTCGCCAAAAATTGTCAAAAAATTTTAGAAAAAAATTTAAAATTTGTATTGAATAAAGTTCTATCCGGATGGAAAATAAAATTTTAAGTTTGTATGAAATTAATATAAAATCCTTTATGTTATTGAAAATTTTTTGTTTTTTAATTATGATTATTAAAATAAAAGTCCAAAAATCTTAAAACTTTGAAGGCTTCTACTCCAGGCAAGCGCGCAAATGATAGCAGTTGTAGATTTTCAATATTTAATATAGTTCCAATTTTATTTAGGGTCAAAGTTCCACTTTTTGAATTGCAATAAAAAATGTAACTTGCCTCGAAAAATTTTTCTTTTTTCGGTTTCCGGCTTCAAAAATAAGTCTTAATGTCTCTGCAAATTTTCAGCTTCCTGGAAAGGTCCGTTTCGGTTTTCAGAACCACGTGGGTTTACTTTTCTTCAGTTTTTTTCTGAAACCCACGGTATTTCCAGTTGTCTGGTCGTGCCTCGATGTGAAGAAGGCAATGACGCTCCCGGCTGCAAAAACTCTGGGAGGGGCGATCACCCGGACAGCCTTACTCCTCAAAAAAGTGTCCCACCACGTGCACTTAACCTCTAATTTCCGAGGTTTTCCACTATTTCCGGTTCGGGGTTTTATTTCCCTCTAAAAACAACACTTTCACAACATAGCCGGCACTTTTATCTTTCTTACGACACTTCACTCATCGAAATCAAGCAAGATTTAACCACTTTTTTTAATTTTTTAACTGCAGAGCGACTTCGAAAACGATCCGACCGCCACGAGGGTTGGGGGGGTACTCGGTGGGTTAGGTTAGGTTAGGTTAGGTTAGGTTAGGTTAGGTTAGGTTAGGTTAGGTTAGGTTAGGTTAGGTTAGGTTAGGTTAGGTTTTTTTTTTTTTTTTTTTAATTTTGCTGTCCTCTGACATAATCAAAGCTCTTTTTGGGCGATTTTTAATATTGTTATTCTTATTTCTGCATATTATCTGGGAGACGAACTCCAAACATATCATGCGACACTATTTCATGTACTCACAATGTACGGCCTAGTTTATGATAATCCACCACTTCTTCTTCTTCTTCTAATCATCTTCTTTTTTGTAAGATACGTTAACTATATATTCACTATATAAATAAGTATCCTTTTATTTCTTAAGCTGCCTTGTTTCTTTTATTCACTATTGAGGCTATTTGGCTACAGTAATTTAACAAGTCTTTTCTTTTCTTGCCTAACATTAAATGTGGTAAATTAGAGGCCACCAACTTTATGTCTAGTCTCTGCTCCACCTCATACCGTATTCCAGCAGTAATTGGGCATTCAAGTAGGACATGCAATACCGTCTCGTCCGTTTCAGGATCACAGGCGCACGATGCGTTCCCTTTGCACCTGAAGCGTTTCAGGTACGAAGAGAACCCACCGTGCCCCGTCAGAATCTGAGTGGTCAGTCTTGTCGGCTCCATTTTCCGTATTACACTGTACGCCGCTTTTGCGTCAGGGAAGAATATTTTTGTGCCGGAGGCTGTTTCCCCGGACTTATATCTCTCGTTCCATTCGTCAAGCGACCTCATACGGATCAGCCGCTTGACGAATGAAACGGGGCACAGATCGTAGTCCGGCTTCTTCTTCGAACCCAGGGCGGACTCCTTGGCGAGTTGGTCGGCTCGCTCGTTCCCCTCCAATCCTGCGTGGGCTTTTATCCAGAACAAGGACACCCTCTTGTTCTGGAGCTTACAGCGGCGTAGGGTGTCTCTGGTTTCCACTGCCAGAGGATGGGGAGAACTCACGTTTACGACTGACTGGAGAGCCGTCATGGAGTCGCTGAAAATGCCGAAACTTTCTTCCCTGCCTTTTAACGCTTCTCCAGCCGCTCTTTGTAGGGCCAGCAGCTCAGCCTGATAGACGGTGCAGTAAGACGGCAAGGCAAGCTTGAGGGCCTTAACTTCGGTGGTACTATTCTATAAGGATAGCGCCGCCCCGACTCTGCCCTCAATCTTGCTGCCGTCTGTGAAGATGCGCACAGCAAGGTTGCTGTGGTTTTTATATTGATCCTCGTCTATCAGGCTTCCGAAGTCCAGATTGGCCTGCTCTGCAGGGTGTGGTGCTTCAATCGCTGGAGCCATCCGCTCAACCTCCCTGTCACCCAGCTCAGGCTGGGGCACCCCCCTCTTGGCCCCATACAACGCAGCCGCTTCGCGAATGCGGATATCGAGAGGGAGTATCCCAGCCAGCACGAGAGCCGAGTTAAGGGAAACCGTGCGGTAGGCTCGACACAGTTTCTGCGCGAAACCTCTCTGGACAACGTTTAGCTGCTTTTGGACCCCTAATTTGTTAGCAGCCGGTGCCCATGCGCTTGCGGCGTACATGAGCGTGGGTTCAATCACTGCGGTGTACAATGTACGGATCACTTCAGGGTGCAGACCCCAGCTGACCCGAGCCGCCCTGGCCAGCTGTTTGTACATAGCTATCACCTTTTTACAGGCGACAGCCACGTGTTTGTTGAAGGTCAGCTTCGCGTCGATGGTGAGACCCAGGATTTTTACGTCTTGGGACATTCCAATGTCGATCCCTCCCATGCTCAAACGTGGCGTGTCATATTTTAACCTCCGCGTCAACACCATCGCACAAGTTTTGTGCGGCGCGAATTTCAGCTTATTTTTGACACCCCACGCTCGAACATGTTCGAGAGCGGCATTGGCCTGTCTCTCGATCTCCACTGCCGTTTGGCCGTCAAAAACCAAGACGACGTCATCGGCGAAAGCCTGGCAGTAAAAGCCTCCACTCTCAAGCTCCTTCAAAAGTGGGTCTAGCACCAAGTTCCAGAAGCTGGGACCTCCGATGGAACCCTGGATGCAGCCCTTGCTGGTTGACCTACTGCTCTCTTCTCCGGCGTACCTCACGTTAACCCTCCTGTCACTGAGGTAGCTACTGACTACTCGTCTCAAATTCACTGGACACCTTTCCTCAGCCAACCGTACTTTGATGGCGGGCCACCAAGCATTGTCGAAGGCTCCCTCTATATCTAATGAAACAAGCGTGACGATCTTTTTCTGTGTCATTTTTGCACGGATGTGCTGAACAAGAGTATAGAGGGAGTCCTCGGTGCTTTTTTGGGGCATAAAGCCGTATTGGCGAGTACTGATCCTAGGAAGCAAGTAGAATTTGAGACGAGCAACCAGCATCTTTTCGTATACTTTCCCTAGGACAGGCAAGAGCCCAATCGGCCTGTACGACTTCGGTTCTGTGTACGAGTCTTTGCCTGGCTTCCTCAGCACAATCACCGTTGCTTCCTTCCAGACCTTCGGGAAGTGGTGGCATGCCAGGCATTTGTTAAGCAGTGACAGGAAGAAACCAGGGCTACATCGCACGGCCTGAGAGCAAATATCGGCAGTAAAGCCGTCCACTCCCGGGGCCTTTTTAGGATTGAATGACGCCATGGTCCTATCGAGCTCGCTTTGGGTAAACGGTGGGTCATGCTGTTCATCATGACTCCACTCGTTTACAATTTCTGCTAATTGTCGGGTTTTGCGATGGTCCAAGTCGTCATCTTCGCTCCGGTCCTCGGGGTAGAACGTCTCGGCCAACAGCCTAGCTGAATTTTTCGCATCCAGTGTTTGTCCCCCCTCCCGAAGAGGCAGATCCTCGTCCCTTTTTGAAATCCTTCCCATCACTCTATATATTCCTTGCCAGACGCTTTCTTTGTCTTGTTTTGTGCAAAAAATTTTCCAGCTTTCCTCCATAGCCTTCCTCACCGCTGTCTCATATTTTTCTTTTTCTTGCAGGTATAGACCAACCACCATCTCTCTCCGGACCGGCGCTGCGTTCCTGACCCTGCGTTTTTTGGTAGCGACCAGCTTCTTCAGCTTCGCGAGCTCTTCCGACCACCACGGCATTGTAAGTGTTTCTTTTGTGTTTTTTATTGGAATGCTGTGTGTACATGTGTCAGTTATAGCTTTATTGTAAGTGTTTATTATTTGTTCTAATTGTTCTATATTATTTATATTTGCGAGTGCTGTAATTGTTATATTTCTTTCTGACATAATTTGAGACAGTTTCTCATGAAACTGTCTCCAATCTGCCTTTTTTGTATTACATTTTCTTGTGGTGCGCTTAATGTGTATACCTTTTGATTTAATTAATTGAATGCCAAAAGTGATGCCGTTATGGTCGGAACTCGTGAGACCCTCCAGTATTCGCCAGCCATCCACCAGTCCCAGTATGTCCGCCGAACAGGCCGTTACGTCCACGTGGCTACTGTACCTTACTCCTCCTCTCACAGTATCAAAGGTCGGGTTAGAGCCGGTATTGAGGATTTGCAATCCCATTTCGCCCAGTGCTCCGCTCACCTGCTCCCCTCTTGGGTCCTCGCTGCTGCTACCCCACCAAGGACTCTTGGCGTTAACATCTCCTCCAACGACCAACCTGCAAGAGCCCATCTCTCGCTCTATTCGTTCGAGATGCTCCAGGTATGGCCCTAACGGCTTGTCGGGTTCGAAATAGAAGGACACCAGCGTGATCGTCCAGGCTCTGGTTTGGACTCCCACCACAACGATGTTGTTTGTGGTGAGTTGCGGGTACTGTAATATGTCCAATTTTTGGTCAAAGACTACAATTGCCGCCTTTACGGTCCCTTCTCCTCCCTCAGAGCACTGGAAGACCCTTACGCCCCGGTAGTCCTTCATTCTCCTTACTCCACCTACATAAGGCTCCTGGAGCAATGCTACAGCAACTTTCTGTTTCTCTGCTTCTAGCAGCAGCTCGTTTGTGGCTAGCTGACTCCGTTGCAGGTTGGCTTGGAATATCTTATACTCGGGGGTAGCCACAGGGACCACCTCAGCAATACGCTACGGGCAGGCGCGCCAAAGCATCCCACTTAACGCGAATAGGGCACTCGCTGTCAAAAGCAGTGTGGTCAGTTTTTGCCAATTTCGCTGACAGGCAGTTTCGGCACGTTGGCACGCCAGCCGCCAACCGCGAGGGGCAATCCGCTTGCAGGTGCGGCTCGCCACAGTGGACACAAAGGTCCGCAGGTCCAGTGCACAACTTACGGCTGTGTCCGTAACGCAGACAGCGGGTGCACTGAATCAACGGTGACTGATCCAGTACACGCACTCTTTGCAGGTCAATGTGCACTCGACCCACAGTTGTTAGCCTCCGCCACAACGATGGAGACACCTGCAGGATGATATGGCATAAGTGAGAGTTCCTCGTCCTGCGGCGGTACTTGACTGCAGCCCTTACATCTCCTACAGGAATGTCACCCATTAGATGGCCGTTTTTGGCGCTTCAGGGCATCAATTATCTCCTCGTCCGAATGGCAAGAGAGCACGTCCTTGATAATGACGAGTGGATCTTTATTTTTAACCTCCTCCACCACTAGATTGCCTGCCTTTTTTATCCTCTCTGTCACCTTAACCATCTCCTCCCGGGATCCAAATCCAACCACAACTTTCTGATCTCTCGCTTTTCTCAGCCGTTCTACCCTTGTGCCCTCCTTCCTTGCATCGACCGCTACTCTCAGCTTTTCAATAACCTCCTCACCAGTGTCTTTTTCATCTACAGATGATATGACCACCGAATGAAGAGGCTCTTTGATTTGTTGCTTCGGGCCGGCAGCGACCTCAGCAAAAGTCAGCCCATGGTCAGCTACGAAGCGGGGAGCCTGCTTAAGCTGTTCCGACAGAGCCCGTGTGTGCTGTTGGCATTCCTCCAGCGCCTGATTGTGCTGTTGGAGGTTCTCCATAAGCTGTTTCAACAGCTCGGTCGGAACATCCATAGTTTTTGTTGGGATCCCTTGGCCAACTTCAGTAGTGGGTTGGCACGACTGGTTTAAACTTGATACGGCTTCAGGCGAGGCTGAAAGTTTCCCTTTCTCCGACTCCTTTACAATCTCGTACAGTCGGTTTATAGCTCCCATAACCTCCGTTTTTATCTCCGTTTTTAGGTTGCGAGAGTTGCCCAAATGAAGCTTTGCTTTATTAAGGCAAGCTCTCGCCTCCGCGTTGAGATTTGGGTATTTAGCACCTGGTTTTTTGGCAGGACTCACAGCGTCTGTGGAGGCCCGGCGCGCCCCCGAAGTGCTGGGAAGCTTTTGCGTAGTTAGTGGTGCAGTATCGGATTTTACGCTGGCCGGCGACTTGGACTTTAGCTCCGTTCTGCCGGCCTCCCATTCACCGATACTCCGCCTCACGCTTGTAAGTGAAGTCCCAGCCTTCTCCGCAGATCGCGGCGAATCTCCGGTGCCCTGAGAGCCTACACCTTTCTTTGCCGGTGTACGGAACATTTTGGTGGGAAGGAGTGTTAATCCAAGCTGTCAGAGGACAGTAATACTGTAAACCGAACAAATCCCTGTAAAGGGGGGATCTTTAAACAGTAAATAAGGTCAATCAAAAGAAGTAACCTTGTGGGAAAATAAATGGGTCAAAAAGCTAATTCGCTGTCCCTCAGTAGTAGGTGTCCAAAAACTGTAGCCCTCAGAAGAGGCGTCAAAAGTTATGAAATCCTCAAAAGAGGTGTCAGATTAAAATAAAATTAAGATAAAATTGAGGTCCTCAATAGAGGCGTCAAGGTAACTATTAAAAAGAGCCTCAATAAAGGCCGCTGTCAAGGACACAAGTGTCTATTTCTGCTCGTCTTACCACCCCCTATTATTTAAAGCACTAAAAATATTTTGCTATTCCTACAATTGGAAATAAAGGGTGGGTGGGTGGAAAATTTGAAGTTTTTGCGGTTTTTTACTGTCGGGTGTAAAATTTTCCTATGGGACGCAAATTTTTTAGGGTCGGGGCGCACAGGCGACGCGCTGGCCCGTGTTTTGAGACTACTTTGGTCACGATCGGAACACAAAAACGGGAGTTATTATCAGATAAGTGTCAATTTTTTAATAAAAAAGTCAATATTTTGCGAAAATCGAAAAATTTTCTTCTAGGAAATGTCTAATCTGATTTGTTTTTTGCAGGAATCCTGTAGGGCGAGCAGAGGCGCGTACGACGGCACCCTCAGAACCGACCTACGTCAACCAGGGATCGAGATATAAAATTTTGAAGAAATGAAAATTTGGAAAAATGGTTTTTCTTGAATAAAAAGTTTCCCTGTGAAAATCTTTTAATTATTTTACCAGGATCATATAGGTCTCGCAGAGACGCGTCCAAAAACGTATAATAGTACCCTGTAGCTAGTATATATAGGTTAGGAATCAGATCACACCTTCGAAATCAACGCTCTGGCTAGTAAACTTTTGAGCGTATATCTATATAACTATAGTACTATAAATTTTACTGATTTTGGAATTTCCGCTGACTCCTGCTAGACTCGCGGCTGGTTTTTTCTCTATTCGATTCTCATATACTCTCGGCGCACGGGGTGTTAATATTGTCCGGGAATATCAAGGATTACTCTGGAATAACGGGAATAATCTATAAAAAATGTATGAGAATTTGAAGTTTTTGCGGTTTTTACTGTCGGGTGTAAAATTTTCCTATGGGACGCAAATTTTTTAGGGTCGGGGCGCACAGGCGACGCGCTGGCCCGTGTTTTGAGACTACTTTGGTCACGATCGGAACACAAAAACGGGAGTTATTATCAGATAAGTGTCAATTTTTTAATAAAAAAGTCAATATTTTGCGAAAATCGAAAAATTTTCTTCTAGGAAATGTCTAATCTGATTTGTTTTTTGCAGGAATCCTGTAGGGCGAGCAGAGGCGCGTACGACGGCACCCTCAGAACCGACCTACGTCAACCAGGGATCGAGATATAAAATTTTGAAGAAATGAAAATTTGGAAAAATGGTTTTTCTTGAATAAAAAGTTTCCCTGTGAAAATCTTTTAATTATTTTACCAGGATCGTATAGGTCTCGCAGAGACGCGTCCAAAAACGTATAATAGTACCCTGTAGCTAGTATATATAGGTTAGGAATCAGATCACACCTTCGAAATCAACGCTCTGGCTAGTAAACTTTTGAGCGTATATCTATATAACTATAGTACTATAAATTTTACTGATTTTGGAATTTCCGCTGACTCCTGCTAGACTCGCGGCTGGTTTTTTCTCTATTCGATTCTCATATACTCTCGGCGCACGGGGTGTTAATATTGTCCGGGAATATCAAGGATTACTCTGGAATAACGGGAATAATCTATAAAAAATGTATGAGAATTTGAAGTTTTTGCGGTTTTTACTGTCGGGTGTAAAATTTTCCTATGGGACGCAAATTTTTTAGGGTCGGGGCGCACAGGCGACGCGCTGGCCCGTGTTTTGAGACTACTTTGGTCACGATCGGACCACAAAAACGGGAGTTATTATCAGATAAGTGTCAATTTTTTAATAAAAAAGGTCAATATTTTGCGAAAATCGAAAAATTTTCTTCTAGGAAATGTCTAATCTGATTTGTTTTTTGCAGGAATCCTGTAGGGCGAGCAGAGGCGCGCACGACGGCACCCTCAGAACCGACCTACGTCAACCAGGGATCGAGATATAAAATTTTGAAGAAATGAAAATTTGGAAAAATGGTTTTTCTTGAATAAAAAGTTTCCCTGTGAAAATCTTTGAATTGTTTTACCAGGATCGTATAGGTCGCAGGTCGCAGAGACGCGTCCAAAAACGTATAATAGTACCCTGTAGCTAGTATATATAGGTTAGGAATCAGATGGTTAGGTTAGGTTAGGTTAGGTTAGGTTTTTTTTTTTTTTTTTTTTTTTTTTTTTTTTTTTTTTTTTTTTTTACTTCTACCCCCAACATGGATGGGGTCTATTCTGAGCTCCACTTACATTCCAGTTCTCGCATTTATTCCTCTCGCACTTTCATTCTTCATACTTTATCTTTCTATCATACATCTTCATTTGTGTCCGTTATGGGTGGGATACCCAACTATTATCTAGCTGCTCTAACTATTTATTTATATTTCTTTTATTGAAAAGCCAGGGATAAAACTTTTATTTTTACATTCCTTATACTTATGAGCTTATTCTATTTTGCTTAGTCTACTTTACATTTTCTTGTATCTTACTTCTATTATCTTACATAGCTAGGTTCTTATTTTAAACTTACATTTTTATGCTTTTACGTAATTATAACTTACAGATCTTACAGAGTATTCTTATTTACTAGAATTGTTTACTAGGTCCTTTACGGACGGGAGCAGTTTTTTCTTAACATTGACTTAAATTATTATACTTTACTATTTTATCCTTATATTGTTTAAAAACTAATTTCTTTATGCTGTTCCTTAATATAGCGCAGTATATTGTGACAGCATATTTACTTATACGGTTTTGTTCCTTTTGACAACTGTGGAAGCTATTTTATTACAGTAATTTAAAAACGATTCTCTTTCCTTTCCCATCATTAGATGCGGTGCCTGTTGAGCATTCAATTCCACACCAAGTTGTTGCTCAGTCTCGTGTCGTAGCCTAGCAGTTATTGGGCAATTGAATAGGATGTGCAGAACCGTCTCCTCGACACCAGGTTCGCAGGCGCACGATGGGTCCTCCTTACACTTGAAGCGTTTCAAGTATGCGGAGAACCCACCGTGCCCCGTCAGAATTTGCGTAGTCATACTATCGTGGGCCATCTTACGTACCACTTTGTACGCCGCCACAGCGTCCGGGAAGAAGATTTTTGTGCCCGAAGCTGTGTCACCCGATCTATATCTCCCGTTCCATTCGCCAAGCGTCTCCGACCGGATTATTCGCTTGACGAATGAAACGGGACACTGATCGTAGTCCGGCTTCTTCTTCGACCTCAGAGCGGCCTCCTTCGCAAGCTGGTCGGCTCTCTCATTTCCCTCGAACCCTGCGTGGGCCTTTATCCAGAACAGCGAAACGCGCTTGTTCTGGAGTTTACAGCGGCGCAAGGCGTCTCTGGTTTCCACTGCCAAAGGGTGGGGAGAGCTTGAGTTGGTCACAGTCTGAAGGGCCGCTCTAGAGTCGCTGAAGATGCCAAACGTGGTTTCCTTGTGCTTGAGCACCTCTCCCGCCGCTTTTTGTAGAGCCAGAAGCTCAGCCTGGTAGATGGTACAATAGGACGGCAGTGCAAACTTGAGAGCTTTTGCCTCGACGGCACCACTCCACAAGGATAGCGCCGCCCCGACTTTGCCCTCAATTTTGCTGCCGTCGGTGAATATACGCACAGCATAGTTGCTATGGTTGTTGTACTGATCCTCGTCTACCAGGCTTCCAAACTCCAGACACGTTTGCTCCGCTGGATGCGGGGCCCCCAGCGCGGGTGCCATCCGCTCTACCTCCCTGCCCCCCAGTACGGGCTGGGGTACCCCCCTCCTAGCTCCGTAAAGTGCGGCCGCTTCGCGGACGCGAAGATCCAGTGGGAGTATCCCAGTCAGCACCAGGGCAGAGTTCAGGGAGACCGTGCGGTATGCCCTGCACATTTTCTGGGCAATCCCGCGCTGGACGTTCTGAAGCTGCTTCCGAATACCCAGCTTTTCGGCTGCTGGAGCCCAGACGCTAGCGGCATAAAGAATTATGGGCTCCATTGTCGCCACATAGATAGTTCGGACGATTTCGGGGTTTAGCCCCCAGCTGACCCTTGCGGCTCTGCACAGCCGTTTGTAGATTCCAATCGCCCTCCTGCACACGAGCGAGACATGAGTGTTGAATGTCAACCCGCTATCTATCGTGACACCTAGTATTTTTATTTCCTTCGCTAAGGCGATGTCTGTCCCCCCCATGCTCAGACGTGGTGTGTCGAACTTCAACTTTCTTGTCACTACCATCGCAGTGGTCTTATGGGGTGCAAAAGTGAGCTTATTTTCGACACCCCACGTCAGAACGCGAGCGAGAGCCTCGTTAGCGGATACCTCCACCTCTAGCGCAGTATCCCCGTCGAAGACTAAGAGGACATCGTCCGCGAACGCCTGTATATACACCCCGAGACTCTGCAGTGCTTTAAGGAGGGGGTCTAGGAGCAGGTTCCAAAAGATAGGGCCCCCAATCGAACCCTGAACGCAGCCCTTGCTGGTGCCCTTGGTATATGCTTCCCCGCCATACCTAACCGATACTTTTCGGTCGCTAAGGTAGCTGTCGATGACCCGCCTAAGATTAACTGGACATTTTTCCTCCGCCAGACGGACTCGAACAGCTGGCCACCAGGCATTATCGAAGGCTCCCTCTATGTCTAACGATACAAGCGTAATTATTCTTTTTTGTGCCAGCTTATGGTGGATGTGCTGCATAAGAGCATAGAGGGAGTCCTCAGTGGTTCTCTGGGGCATGAATCCGTACTGGCGGGTACTCATCTTCGGTAAAAGATGGAATTTCAGGCGGGCCACCAGCATCTTCTCAAAGATTTTTCCCAATATAGGCAATAGCCCAATCGGCCTATATGACTTGGGAGAAGAGTAATTATCTTTTCCTGGTTTTCTCAATATAACTACCGTTGCCTCCTTCCAGGACGTGGGGAAACACTGAAGTTCCAGGCACTTGTTCAGGAACACCAAGAATAGATCCGGGTCGTTACCCACGACTTCACGGCAAATGTCAGCCGTAAAGCCATCGGAGCCCGGCGCCTTCTTCGGGTTGAAGGACTCTACCGACTTCTTAAGCTCAGCCATCGTAAACGGTGGGTCGCAGCACCCATGTTGATCCCCAAGGTTCACATATTCGGCTTTCGACCGGATGGAACGGTGATGAACGTTGTCGCTCTCTAGTGCGTCTTCCGGGTAAAATGTTTCCGCTAAGAGCTTCACAGACCCTTTCGCGTCTAGTACGTCACCGTTCCATTCCAACGGTAGGTCCTCTTCTCTGCGCTGCGTCCTTCCTATTACCCTATATATTCCTTCCCAAACCCCCTCCCTATCCTGCTTCCCACAGAACTCCTTCCAACTCTCGGTCTGAGCTTTGGCCGCTTCCAACTCATACTCCTCTTTCTGTTTCAGGTACTGTTCAACGACCTTCTGCCTCCGGACAGGGGCGGCACAGCGGATCCTGCGCCTCATGGTATTGACCGACCTCTTCATCTCAGCGAGTCTCTCGGACCACCACGGCAAGGTAAGTTCCTCTTTAACTTTTTTGGAAGGCATTGTTAGTTTGCAAACTTCATCTATAACTTTGTTAAGATTGTTAGTAGTGATATCTATTTCATGTTTATCTTTAATTTTATTAATTTCAGCTATGGTTAAATTGTTTTCTATTTTCAATTGTCCAAATTTCGTATGGAATTCGGACCAATTGGCTTTTTTGGTATTAAATTTACGTGTTGTTCTTTCAATTTTGATTCCCTTGGATTTCTCCAAGAGAATGTTAAACACAATGCCGTTGTGGTCCGAGCTCGTGAGACCCTCGTCGATCCTCCAGTCGTCTACCAGGTCCAGGATGTTGTTGGAGCAGGCAGTAACGTCAACGTAACTACTGTACCGCTTCCCTCCCCGGATGGTGTCGAAGGTCGGAATTTCCCCTCGGTTGAGTATATTAAGACCAAGCTCGCCGAGAGTTCCCACCATTTCCTCTCCTCTGTGGTCATTTTTTGGGCTGCCCCACCATATGTTTTTTGCGTTGGCGTCCCCTCCAACGATCAGCTTCCCTGAACCGACGACGACCCCTATTCGCCTTAGGTATTCTAAGTAGGGCTCGATAGGCTGGTCTGGCTCACAGTAAAAAGAGACAAACGTGATCTCCCAGGCACTGGTCTGGATTCCCACCACCGAGATGTTGTTGGTGGTGAGTTTCGGGTACTGTTTGACTACAAGGTCATTGTTGAAAACAGCTATTGCTGCTTTCACAGTCCCACCTCCAATGCCAGTGTTCTGGAAGATCCTAACGCCCCTGTGACTCTTCATTACTCCATCCCCGGCCACGTGCGGTTCCTGCAGAAGTGCCACCGCTACTCCGCGCTTTGTAGCTTCAATAAAAAGCTCATTGGTGGCAAGCTTTTTTCGTTGGAGGTTGGCCTGCAATACTCCATAGGGGATATTTACTCCCGAGGTGCCCTTAGCAGTATGCCACAGTCGACCTGGCCACTTCGTCCCATCTTAAGCGCACCGGGCAGTCGTGGCTAAATGCATTATGCGTGCCCCGCTCGATTTTGGATTTGGCACAGTTACGACAAGCAGGTGGCGAGCCTGAGAGCCAATCTGGGCACTCTGATCTCAGGTGCGGGTCTCCACAGTGGCTGCAGAGGTCCGCAGGCTCCTTGCAGAAACGCTTGCCGTGCCCAAAGCTCAGGCAGCGGGTGCACTGCACCAACGGAGATTGATCCTCAACTCTGATGCGCTGAAAATCTATATGCAGTGTCCCGCTTTCCAGCGCTCGTCGCCAGATGATGGGCGAGACGCAGACGATGACGTGGCCGACATGTGGGTTGCGCGTCCTCCTTCTGTACTTGACCTCGACTCTGTTTTCCTCATCGTCGAGGCCGCCAAAAACACCCTTGTTCTGGTTTCTCATGGCCTTAATTATGTCTTCGTCGGTATTTACTACCAAGACGTTCCTGAGGACCAGAAGCGGGTCCTTGTTCTTGACTTCCTCGACGGTGAGGTCCACTCCTTCATTTTGGAGTCGGGTCTTCATTTTAGTCCTTTCCTCTTTGGTTTCGAAGCCCATTATTATTTTTCGGTCCTTGGCTTTCCTCACCTTGTCCACCTTTATCCATCCCTCCTTGGCATTCGCCACTTTTCTAATCCTTTCTAAGACTTCCTCTCCCGACTCGGTCTCATCTTTTGAGGTGACCACCACTGAGTACAATGTACTGCGCCCTGGCAGTGACTTTACGGCTCCAGTTGCGGCCACACTCGCGTAGCTGGCCTTCTCCAATATCCCCTTTTGGAGGTCCATCCTCTCCTTGAGCTCCTCAATATGCCTGCTACTCTCAGAAAGGAGCTTCGTGTGTTGCTCCAGTGCTTTGAGCAACACATTGCTCGCTTCTTTTTCATCCGGAGAAGATGGGCTTGTGGGTGGTGGTTTAGGTTCAGCCGTCATTATCCCCTCTTTAGTCATTTTTTGTTTGACAGCCGTCAGCTGCGCTTCAGCCTCCCCAACCAATTGAAACATCCTCTCCACAGCTTCGGAGATGGCTGTTTTTATCTCTGTCTTAGTATTTCGAGAGCTGCTTAGATTAAGCTTGGCCTTGGTTAGGCAGGCTTTAGCCTCTGAGGTCCGGTCCATATATTTAGCCTTTGGCGGAGAGCTTTTTTCAATTGACCTTCTTAATGAAGTCGCAGTTGTCGCCTTGCTCTCCTGGGCTAAAGCAGACTTTGTCTTGATATTCGCAGGGCCGGCCTGCAACGTCTTGTCTATGCTGAAGGTGTCATTGTTAGTGGGGCTGGTCTTAGTGGCTTCCCACTCTCCTATACTTCGTCTTACATTTAGTGAGGCAGCTGACCCAGGTCTCGACGGTGACTTTTCACCGTCTTTGGCATTTGACGGCGTTCTAAAGCCAAACATGTTGGAGGTATGCGTCAGTTCTTTCGTCGTCAACAGGAACGAGAAGAAAAAAATAAAAAATAAAATATAGTAAAATTATAGCGCTGTTCAAAAGAAACAAAACCGCTAAGAAGTCTTAAAACTAAAATAATTAATTATAAAATAAAAGTCCGAAAACCGTCTTTAAAAGACTTTAATCAGGGTCCGGAGACCTCTAACAGTCTTCAGGGGGGCTCCACACAGGGTCTAAAGTTATAACATAAAACATGTTATCTTGACGCCTACTAGAGTAACAGAGAAAACACAAACTTGCATTGATCACATCATAACCAACATAGAAAAAGGGTGCGCAAAGATACATAATTTAGGTTTATCGGATCACTCAGCGCAATCATATACTTGGGCCGTTACAAAATTACATCAACCAGTTATAAAATGGTGGTATCAATTTAAGCGTGACTATAGTCATGAGAATAAGGAAAAATTTTTAAATTCAATTTCATGTCTGTCTTTTAGTGACGTATTTGAAGAAAACTCGACAAACGAAGCATTCCACAAATTTACTGACACATTTCTACTATTTTATAACTTATGTTTTCCTAGCATTCGCGTAAAAGTTACAAATAAAGCTATAAATAAATTAAACTGGCTATCTAAAGGAATAAAAATAAGCTGTAAGAATAAAAGTAAATTACACTATAAATTAAAATATAAACATAATGAGCCTAATAGAAACACGTACAAAAATTATTGTAATTTATTGAAAAAATGCATTTTAACATCACGGAAAAATAATAATACTAAATATATAAATAAAGCTCAAAATAAGTGTAAGGCGGCATGGAATGTAATAAAAAAACATACCGGCACTGATTTAAAACGGTCCTGTATTTCAAAAATTACTATTGACAACAATGACTGTACAAATCCCGACTCTATTGCAAATTATTTCAATAATTATTTCATTGACACTGTAACCAATAATAGCATTGATAATAAAGGACATAGTAAATCAAAACAAATGGAGCATATTGAATCAATCAGTAATTCTATATTTTTGCACCCATTGGATGGCAGTGACCTTAAAAAAATAGTAATGTCTCTAAATGATTCCAAAGCGAGTGGTTATGATGAAGTTCGCACCGACATCATAAAACTATCAGTTGATTTAATCCTAGAGCCACTTCTACACGTTGTTAACCTCTCGTTAGAACAAGGAATATTTCCCGATTTACTAAAGAAATCTGTAGTAAAACCACTATTTAAAAAAGGAGATAGCACTCAAATGGACAATTACAGGCCCGTGACTTTGATACCTATATTTTCAAAAATTTTTGAAAAGGTGTTTCATAATAAACTAACAAACTTTATTGAAAAGCACAACATTATTAAAGACGAACAAAATGGGTTTCGTAAAAATAGAAGTACATCTCTAGCAGCATTTCAATTAATAAAGGAAATTACAGACTGCATTGACAAGAAAATACCTGTCACAGTTTTGTTCATGGATATGAGTAAAGCATTCGATTATGTTTCTCATAAACGATTATTGGAAAAGGTTTCAAGATATGGAATCAGAGGAACAGCATACAACTGGCTTAAATCGTATTTGTCTGACAGAGTGCAATCAGTAGAGGTTACAAATTATAATAAGCAAACTAAAACGATGGAATCTTTCAAATCTTCGTTTAAGTTTAATAGATATGGTGTGCCACAGGGCAGTATCTTAGGGCCACCAATGTTTTTGCTCTACATAAATGATTTCCCAGACATTATCAATCATAAATGTATACTATTTGCCGATGATACAACAATTATAATCAAGGGACACGATAAGAGTTCGTATCAAAACGAAATAAACATTGCTCTCCAAAGAACTATAGAGTGGTTAGAGGCTAATAATTTGAAAGTTAACATTAATAAAACAAAATTTATACAATTTCATACCTATAGATCAAAACCGCTGGATCTAAATATATCCTATAAAGGGGTCGCTTTGACAGAAGTTGATTCAGTTAAATTTCTTGGAATAACCCTAGATAAATATTGCTCATGGAAACATCATATTAGTGACATTTGCGCAAAAATAAATAGTTTTATTTACCCCTTGAGGCGTATTAGCTGCGAGGTATCGAGAAATGCTGCAATAACGGCTTTTCATGGCTATGTAACTTCCGTCCTAAGGTATGGTATTATCCTGTGGGGTCGTTGTGTGGAGATTGATCAAGCATTTGTAATGCAGAAAAAATGTGTGAGAGCTATTTTTGGGTTAAAACAAATAGAGTCATGTCGTCCACTTTTTAGAAAACATAAAATTTTAACACTGCCATGTATTTATATATTAGAATCCTGTATATTCGTTTTCAAACACAAGAGACTTTTCGAGCAGGCTACAAGCTACTATACGCCACGATCTATGTATACTAATAAGCTGTTTCAACCGAGGACAAATCTCACCTTAACAGGTAACAATAGTTATATTATGTGTATAAAAATGTACAATAAATTACCAAATTCTATTAAAACGTTACCTTTTTCTAGATTTAAAAGTAGCTTGACGAGGTTTTTAATTGAAAAGTGTTTCTATAGTGTACACGAGTTTTTAGGTTACAAATTGTAAGTTTTGACATGATTATTATATTTGACATGGGTATTATTGACATGATTTTATTATTGACATGATTATTGACATTTGTGATATTATTATTGTAAGTTTTTATTGTTATATTGACATGTTTTAACTCAACAACACAATTTTAATGGAATAGAATAATTTGTTTATGAGTGCATGATTTTAATCAAATAATTAATTTAATTTTTTTTACTATGATTTATATTTGCACGCCGAAATTAAAGGCAGAATAAGAGATCAATTTTATTTATGTTGTCAACCTTCTGTACCTTATTTACGCAAATAAACGATTTATACAGTCGAGTGCTGGTCGTAAAAACCACTTTCAAAATTTTTTGTAGAGCAGCTCTATGTAGAGTCTCCCCGTTGCAATCACTGGATAGAGCTCGCCGAGCCCGATCCAATGAACCCAAACACGGCCACCCTACCCCAAAGGATTCCGGAGACAAAGCAGTTTGAAATTCCGGTTGCTGATCCAAGATGGCGGCCGGAATTTGGTTACTGATGGTTATCTCCGGAACCGTCCGGCCGAATGCCACCGTGCTTGGGCTTTCCTGAACCGGCCCGAAGAGATCTACCCCGCGGAGTAGGTTTCAGGCCCAAAAAATCTTGGGTCCTGAAAACCGCTGAAAATAGTTCTATCGGGTAGGGAGGAGCCAGCCGATGTCCCCAAAGAAAACCCGAGCCCTCTACGACCTCCGACTCGGGAGCTATCCGAGTCCGAAAATTGGTTTGACAGTCCTAGAACTGCCAAAGTCAATCTTCCACCCGGTATAACTTCCCCCCCAGCGATCACAGAGTACCCGAGCCTGAACTTGTTCTGCTTGGCTCGTCCCGCTCCGACGCGTAAATTGGTTTTCAGGCTCCTGAAAATTTTCAGCTCCAAAACGCCTAAAACCCAGTGGATCGGACAGAAGTGGTCTCCCCAAACACAACTGTGAAATCGGCAAGTCTCTGCGACTTCCGGATCCGGAGCTATGCCAGGCCAAAGTTTCCCAAAGAGTGGGGATAAATGTCAAAAGCTAGCTTTGGGTGGCTATAACTCCGCAACCGCTTGCCACAGAGAAACGCGGTTTGGAATGCTGTGCCTGGCTCCACCTCCTCTATCCGCCAAGAATGGTTTCAGGGCTGAAAATTTTCAGGTCCTGAAAACTCCTGAAAGTGTACACAAATTTTTCCCCCTTGTATGCCGCTGAAAACTGCGGAAATCCGGGTTCTCTGTGCCCAATAGCTCCGGAGATATCCGGGGATTTACACGGCAACCAGAAAAACCAAAATGGCCGAAAAAAGCTACTTTCGTCAATCTTCAGGCTACTGGGGCCAACTTTGGGCTTAAACCACCTCCAATATACATACAAAAGTCAATTTTGATGTCAAAAACTAATTATTTATATTTATTTAGATTTAATTTGAAAAAATGACTAAAAATTTAATAACTTTGGAACCGTTAAGCGGAAAATTTTGAAAAAAATGTTTAAATTATTGATAAAAAGAGTACTATACGATAACAAAACTAAATTACAAAAAATAAAATTTCTAACTATGAAAATTTACAATTATTCTATTTTTGCTGTTTTTTAATTACTACATTAAAACTAGGCAAGCTAAAAATCTAAATTTTTCAGGGTGTCCTTTTCAAGCAAGCGCGCAACAGATAGCAGTTCAGAAATCTTCAAAATGTCCCGTTTTCAGGAGATATATGTGTTCGAAAATCCAATTTTCATTGATTTTTAACTTAAAAAGTATTTTAATTAAAAATCTAATACTTGCAAATTCTTTTCTGTCTTCAATGCTTCTTGCGTGCTGCAAAATTCCAGAAGGCTGCCACGTCTCGTTCAGATTTTTCAGCCCACGTGTTTTTCAGTTTTTCCCAATTTTCTCAGGAAATCCTGATTGAAGGTGGTTCCGGAGTGGTCCAGAGCGTCGGAGTCGTCTTTCCACTATGTTTTCCAAAATAAAAACATATAGTCGTCGCTTTAGTTTCGCCGCAAATGCAACAAACGTTATAGTAAAAAGGCACTTAACCTCTAAATTAGGGGTTTTTTCACTTTGCACTTTTCAGCACTGCAATCCGGTTCACACTTTTGCTTTGTGCGTATGGAGGCAACTTTCCTCTACATAACAACACTTCATTTATTGAAATCGGAGCACTTTTGACCGGTTTTTTAAATTTTTATGTGCGGAGCACCTTTAAAAACGATCCGACCGCCACGAGAGCTGCGGGGGGACTGGGTTAGGTTAGGTTAGGTTAGGTTAGGTTAGGTTTTTTTTTTTTTTTTTTTTTTTCGTACATATTTTACCGCAGACATGGTAGTCCGCGCAATTGTTTACATTTTTCATTTTGTTTACAGATTATTTTTCATTGTCGTGCCCTCATCTTGGACAAATATTTACTTAAAAACTAAGCTTAAAAACTAAGGTTAACAACTACGCGAGTCCACCTCAGACTCTTTATTTTTATTTTTTTTTATTCATTTTTTTTTTTTTTTTTTTTTTTTATTCTTTATATTTCTTTTGTTATATTTTGTATTATAATATGTTTCTTAATGGCTAGTTTCACAATTATACAAATCGCTTAAGCTTTATAGTACTAAATTACTATACAAATTAAAAAGTACATTTTACATGTTACACATGACTATACATTTAAGGTTTGTAGGTAGAATTGGGGTATTAGGTTTCTATTTATTTGCTACCTAGAGTCTTCACTAACTCCATCAGGGCTTTTACGACTGCGATGTCTCGATGCTGCATGGCCGTCTTAAGGTTGTATTCGACGACCATTTTAGAAGGCGCATCCATCGCTTTCCGGGCAAAACGGCCCGTGGCATCGTCGGCGTCGTCGGTGTAATACACACAGCTGACTGTGTGTCTCGACACTGCGACAACTGCGTGGGAGATACTGTCATGGATCTGGAGCCTCCTTGACTTGGTGTTAATTATAATAACGCTGTCGCAGGTCAACCCCTGAGCTGCGTGGATGGTGAGAATGCGCGACCCTTCGCCAGACCCATAGCCTTGGTCAGCAAGAGAGGCTCTCTCTTCCTGCGTATGGACCAAGAATAAGGTGTTGTGGGCGGTTTTCGGTATGCGCGCTCCTGTGAACCTTTCCACTTTCAGAGAGTGGACCCGCGACAGCGACGTCTTGGAGGAGTATATACCGGGGTATATCTCACTCAGGGTCAGGGCTATGTCCATTGGGTTCCGATGCGTACAGAGCAACTCCTGGGTGATGCTAGCCACCAAATTCGGACGGGTGTACCTTAACTCAAATAAGTTCTCCCTGTCCAAAAATGGTAGCTGATTCACGTCTCCGATGAGAACGACGTCGCTCGCTCCAGACAACTTCACCGCCATGACTATGGCACCAAAATGGTTCATGAGGGCTTCGTCAACCGTAAGGCGACGGCATTTCTCCTCTGGTCTGAACCCGTTGGCTAAAATTGAGGCCATAGTGCGCACCTTTGCCTTAACACGATCTCCTAATCGGTGCGCCAGCTTCTCTCTGAGATCTTTAGCAGCTTCGGTTGTTGTGGTCACTATGATATTGCTCTCCTCGTCAAAGTGGTTCACTATCCAGGTTGTCTTTCCGCACCCTGGGACCCCGTTTACCCACCTGATACTGGGTACCGCCCAGTGTGCTTCCGAAGCTGGCGAAACACAGGCCCCCGAAATGGATTGTGCCATTTCGAGGATCCTGTCGTCCAGCATAATTTTGGTACACTTGGCGGTAACCACTATCGGGTCGTCTGCGGGTGTTCGGAATGTAGCTTTCCCTGAGCGCTCCGTTTCCTCCACGTCCAGGGTCACAAAGCCACTCTTAGCACTATAAGCTGCCATGTACGACCCTGTCATTTCACCAGCAATGACCTGGGATTTGACGTTGTCGTACACGGCTGCTTCTGCTTCCCCGAGCAAAACCCTTAACAGACCCTCATTTTTCCAATGGAAGGTCTGCAGAATCTTTCTACAAGTCGCGAGGTTTACCTCTCTGGTTGCCCTCACGACTGCTATATACTCGAGGAATGCGCTGTGTATGTGGTCCGTGATACCCGAGTTTACAGCGAGGGTCGGTGGGCTGACTTGCCCTTTGTCGGCTCTGGTCGGTTTGGGTTTTGGTGCTGGTGTTTCTCTAGGTTTCGGTTTGAAAAACCTCATGACCGCTGACTCTTGCCGCTCTGATGGTGATGTGCGGCTGGTACTCGGGAGCAGTGCGCTGAGGAAGTTGCCTATTGCTTTGAGACGGGTTTTGGACCGGGTTCGGTCCTCTGGGCTAAAGTTTCCGCCTTTGTCCCTCTTTTCTTTTTCTGCTGAGCCCTCTCAGCTCCGCTCAGGGCGATCGGGTTTTTAGTGGAGCTCATCGTGCTGCCTGTGTGGTCTCGGGGGGCTTTGAGGAAGCTTAGAGTTTCCCCCCTGTCCTCATAGACCACGACCTCATGCTGTTCTGAGGCTTTAAGACAGCCGAAACGGTCTGCGATGTCTCCTCTTTCTCCACTGACCACCATAGCATCGATGCTGATCGTGCGGGGTGCTATGCACGTATTTTCACCTGCTTTCCTAATCTTTTGGAGCAGCGAGCTGGCTTGGGCAAATGGGGTCTCCGCTCTCCACTCAAGTAGTGCGATTGTCTTTCCTTTGAATCGCACTAAACGGCACTTGTGAGCGGCTATCTCCACCTGCTGCAGCGCGGAGTACTTACTTCCTTTGATGCTCGTTTTTAATGTGCTCCCGTTGATCAGGGCAGCTAGGCCCGGTGAAATTGTAATTCGGGCTCCAGTGCGGCTTGAACCAATGCAGAAACTTATGCCCAGCGTCTCTGATTCCCTGTTCATGAACAGGGCGACCCCTCGAAGTCTGATACCGGGGACTCCATCTCTACCGCATACCAGGAAGTGTGTTACTGGCATGTCGGTTAGGATCGTCTGTTGGTTTGTCCCTGTTGTTGGTACCGGTGGCGCTGTCACTGATGCTGGTTGTGTATTTGTGCTTTGATGTGTAACTGAAAGTGTTAGGTTTTGAGTAATTGTTGTTGATGTTGTGTTTGTAGTTGTGGGTAATGGATGTTCTGTATTTAGTGTAGGTGTTGTGTTTGTGTTTGTAGTGGGGGTACGAGTAGATGGTAGCCAGACTCGACTTCGTGCGGGGGCATCTGATTTGTTCGGCCCCGCTGCGGTTAAGGCAACTCTACTCGCGAATGCTAAGAATGGAGTCCTCGAAGCTGGCTTCTCCATAAAGTTGTGGAGTGAGGATTGATTTAACTGAAGCCCTGTTTTCCGCTCCAGTTCCATTCGTTCAAGGCAGAACCTTGGGCATTCGAAGAGAAGGTGCCAGACTGTTTCCTCGCAGCTCTGGTCGCAGACGCACGAGGGACTGTCCTTGAGGTGGAAGCGGTGGAGGTAAGCTGCAAAACCTCCGTGTCCCGTCAAGATTTGAGTATGGGCCGGTGTTAGGGTTGTGTCCCTAAGGATTCTTTTCGCCGCTATGACGTCTGGAAAGAACACCTTTGTTACCGCTCCTGTACTCGAGGACTCATACCTCGCTTGCCACTTCTTTACGGTCCCCTCCCGTATCTTCCTTCTCACGTATGATACGGGGACTTTGTCATAGTCCGCTGTCTCCTTTGTTAGGGCTGCCTCCTTTGCCAGCTCATCTGCTCGCTCATTCCCGGCAGTTCCCACGTGGGCCCTGAGCCAGAAAAGCCTCACTTTTCTGCCCTCCTCTCTGATTTCTCGAATGAAACTCTTTATTTGAAGTGCCAGGTGGTGAGTAACAGACGGTCTCCTCAGCAGGTCGAGCGACGACCTTGAGTCACTCAGTATGCTTATGGAGGCCGCTTTAGATTCTCTTGCCAACCTGACAGCTCGAAAGAGTGCATACATTTCAGATTGGAAGACAGTATTGTAAGGCTCCAAGCCAAAAGTGCTGGACATGGACTCCTTTTCTCCTTCCCACCAAGTTAGGGCAGCTCCAACTTTCCCCTCTATCTTGCTGCCGTCAGTGTAGATTTGGGGGCCGGTAACTTTGTGAGTCTCTAAGGTTTCGGGACTCCAGTCTTCTAGGCGTGCGTACTCGGTTGTTGTGAGTCGCGCTGGATGAAGGTGATTTAAATAATTTATATTCCGTTCCAGCTCACGGCCCGGTGGTAGGAACTCTCGGGAATGGCCCTTCTTGATCTTGTAGAGGGTTGCCGCCTCAATCACCCGGAGATCTAATGGGAGTTGGCCTGACAGAACCAGTGCCGATGTCAGAGACACCGTGCGGTATGCCTTGCAGATCTTCTGCGCGAAACCCCGCTGTAGCGAATCAAACTGATTTCGTGTCATCAGTTTCTCAGCCGCCGGGGCCCACGCACTCGCTGCATACATCACGATGGGCTCTATCACTGACACGTAAATCGTCCTGATTATCTCTCTATTGAGACCCCACGTCACCTTCGCTGCACATGCGAGTTGTTTATAGATGTCTGTAGCCTTTTTACAGATTGCAGACACGTGTGCATTAAAAGTGAGTTTGGCGTCAATAATGAGACCTAGCAGCTTGATCTCTTGGACCAGGCCCAGCCTTGTGCCCGACATGTGCAGAACCGGGTCGTCGTATTTAAGCTTTTTCGTTAAAACCATCGCATTTGTTTTATGCGCGGCAAAACGCAGCTTATTTCGGGCGCCCCACTTCGACACTATGCTTAGCGTCTCATTGGCTTTTTGCTGCAGGGGACCGGTCTCGTGGTCCGAGAATACCAGGACGACGTCGTCTGCAAATGCTTGGCAATATACGCCCATACTAGCCAGTTTGTGAAGGAGTGAGTCTAGGATCAGGTTCCAGAACGTCGGACCGGCAATTGAGCCCTGGACGCATCCTTTGTTGGTTCCTTTCTCGCTAGTCGCTCTGGCGTAGTTGACCTTGACGTAGCGGTCTTCTAGGTATGAGGCGACGAGAGTGTACAAGTTTTTGGGACATTGTTTGGCCACCATCTGTTTTTTTTAATGCAGGCCACCATGCGTTGTCGAAAGCCCCCTCTATATCCAATGATACCATAAGCACTATTTTCTTTGCTTTGATTTCGGCACGTATGTGCCCCATGAGGTCATAGAGGGCGTCCTCGGTACCACGCTGTGGCATGAACCCGTACTGACTTTTGTGCAGTGTTGGATAGAAGTGCCACTGAAGTCTGCCTACAAGGAGTTTTTCCACGATTTTTCCGAGGACCGATAGGAGACCTATTGGCCGGTAGGATTTTGGACTGGTGTAATCATCCTTGCCTGGCTTGCGGAGGATGCACACGTGAGCGATCTTCCACTGCCTCGGAAAGTGTGATAGCGACAGACATCTGTTTGCTATCGCCAAGAACACTTCCCTGTCACAGTTTATTGCTGCAGCGCAGATGTCTGCCGTTAAACCATCGGGGCCGGGGGCTTCTTCGGATTTTGGTTTTGCAGGACCATTTCCAGCTCCGTGGTTGTGAAGGGTGGATCGTTGGCGGATAATCCCTGTGGATTTTCCTCCCTCGCAAGCTGTCTCAATGCACTATGGTATGGCTTTTCACCATCTGGTGAGTCGTCCGGGTAAAAGGTTTTTGCCAGCAGGTCCGCGGATTGCTGTGGGCTAAGAGTTTCTCTTGCGGTGTTTCTCAGGAGGGTGTCATCCTGCCTTTTGGCGGTCTTCCTTAATACCCTGTAGACGCCGTCCCACATGCTCTCTCGGTCCTGCTTTGTACAGAACTCCCTCCAGCTTGCAGTGGCAGCTTCTGTTGCTGCTAAAGTGTATTCATTTTTTGCCGTGACGTAATTTTTAATGGTGTCTTCCCTCCGGTGAGCGGCCGCATTCTTAATTCTCCTCTTTTTCGTCATTGCGTCTTTTTTGAGACGGTCAAGAGCAGAATTCCACCAAGGGGGCTTTGAATTATGTTTTGGAGATCCCAGTTTTGGGATCGCCTCATCACACGAACTGTGGATGGCGTTTATGTACTCGTCGAGGATTATTTCCAGATCACCCGGGCTCGGGGCGTCCGAGATCCTGGCCTTTGTTATTTCTTTTTCTGCCAGGATGGTTTTAAAGCGCGCGCAGAAATCGGACCACTTTGCCTTCTTGGTGTTATAGATACGCGTCGAGACTGGCCTTAGGGGTTCCAAAGCTTTCTCTAAGCGCATGGAGAAGGTGATTGCATTGTGATCGGATGAGGTCAACCCTCTTTCTACTCGCCACTCCTCCATTTTTCCCAGCAGCGACAGACTGCATGCAGTTACATCTACTATGCTTGTGCACCACCTGTCGCCTCTGTAGACCTCGAAAGTTGGTGTTTGACCCGAGTTTAGGATCTGGAAATCCTGCTCGTGGAGGAAGGAACAGTACTCGGCCCCCCGATGGTTTTCGGATACGCTGCCCCACCATTGGCTCCAGGCGTTTACGTCACCTCCCACCAGGATGTTGTTTGTGTGTAGTTTGTTTGTTGTGTGTTGTAATGTGGAAAGGTATGGGTTTAATTCTTGGTCTCCCTCAAAGTAGACCGATAGCACTCCAAGACTAAGCTGGCCCACCTTCAGCAGAACGGCCGCAATGTTCTCAGTTACAAGTTGGGGGTCATGAATGACTTCCAAACTGCTTCCGAAGATCACTATTGCGGCTTTCACTGGTTTTTGGCGGTTGAGGCTGCACTGGATAACTTGTGTGCCTGGACTTTGTTTCATTACACCTGTTCTTCCCACGTAAGGTTCTTGAACAAGTGCCACGGAAATTCCCTTTGCCTGAGCCATCAGATGGAGTTCATCTGTGGCCAGCTTGGAGCGCTGGAGATTGACTTGGATGAATTTCAATCTTGCTGTCGATCTTTGTGAATTTTGAGGGGGACTTTGTTGGTGGTTTTCCTGCGGGTCGCCCTTAGCAGTAGGAAACGCGCGACCGGGCTATCCCATCCCACTTTTGGCGTTCCTGGCAGTCTTCGCTGAACGCAGTGTGTGCCAGGTCGCTTCCTTTTTTCTGTGCCCCCTTGCAGTTTATACACGTGGGCTCTTTGCCTTCGGCTCTGTTCTGACAGTCCCTACCATCATGCGCACCGCTGCAAAAGAAGCATGACTCCTTTGCTGCCCCGCATATGGACCTGTTGTGTCCGTATCCGAGGCACTTTGTGCACTGAACGAGTGGGGACTGATCTACGACTGAGCACCGCTTGATACCCACGTGCACTCTCTGGGCTTGGGTGAAGATAAGCCACATTTTTGGTGAGAGTTCCAACACCGGATGGCACTCGTGGGGATTCCTCGCACGCTTCCTGTATCGCACTCTAGCCGCCTTTTCACCCTCAGCGACATCTTGCAGAAGATGTTTGTTCTGCGCCAACAAGAGATCGACGATCTCCCCGTCGCTGTAGCTGGACAGTACGCCCTTCACACAGACCAAGGGGTTCTGGGGCTTTGACTCTTGAACCTTGAGACCCCCATTTTTCTTAAACTGGTCTTTGACCAGATTCAAGTCGGCTTTGCTGGCGCACCTCAGGACTACCTTTTGGTTTCGGGCCTTCCTGACGGCATCCACCTTTGCTCCGGTCGTCTTGAGATCCAAGGCGGTCCTAATCCTCTCGATAACGTTGTCCCCTGTGTGTTTGGGGTCCGTCGACGAGATGATCAGGGTGTGGTTTGGTAGCAATTGGTTTGGCTTAGGGGCGGGTTTTGGTGTACTAGCAATCTGGGCAAAGGTTTTTGGGCCTTGTAGTTGTTGAGGAGGTCTATCTACTTTGCCCAGGTCTGCTACCCCTTTTTCAATGTTTTGGAGGTGCTTTTTCACCTCCACGACCGCCAGTTCTGCGTCCAAGTTTGGAGCTGCCATGATCTGGGTGGGGGGTTCTTTATCCCGCAGGACTCGGATATCCGCCGAGACTAGGTCCAGCCTTTCCGCTATGGGTTTGAGATGTTTATCGAAATCATCTCGTAGCTGTGTTGGTGGTGGGGGAGGCGTGGGTTTACTCAGAATCTCTTGGATCTGTGCCCGCATTCTCCCCATTTCCTCGTCAAACCGAGTGTTTGTCAACATGTCTTTTGCCGCCTCCGCCTCAGACGCCTGGCTTAGGTTCGATCCTGGCTGGGTAGGGTCAGGCTTCAGTTTTTCTATTTCCTGACGAAGCACGTCCAGCTGGTTCGAGATGCTGGTAATATTTGACTCCAGACGGGACAATCCCCCACTCAGGAGTTCCCCTTTAGGATCCCCACGTGTCTTTACAATGTCCAGCCTGGTCTGTTCGTGCTCCTTGGAGTTCTTCAAGCTCACCAGCTTGACTTCCTCCCTTACCTCCTTTAGACTCTTGAAAGCTTCAAGAGTCTCGTGGCCTAGCCAGTCACGGATACCCTTTGCCTCTTTCTTAGTATCGGTCAGGTCAGTTCGCATGAGCGAGAGTTCCGTTTTTAGGGTCATAACATCTCGAGTATGAGCTCTCTCGACCCGCACGAGCTCTTGTGCATGTCGAGAGCGCTCTTTCTCGAGGTTGAATTTATGACGTGCCCGCGAGTCTGCCAGAGACAGAACTGTCTCGTAGAGACCCTGGAGGCACTCATGGGCGGTGACCTTACATTCCCGCTTCATGTTCCCTGCCGACTCTAAGGCGTCTTTCCCCCTCTGAAGCAGGTCGTTTGCTTCTCGCGTAGCCAAATCCATCTGCACACCTGTACCCCGTCTTGGAGTTCGGTACAGAAGACTCTGACGCTCAGGTCTGTTTAGGTGACCCGCTGAAGAAGCCACCGAGCTCTCGTCGTCTGAGATGATTTGGCGGGGGGGGGAAATTCCACACTGCTCCCAGTTTATAACCGTCTCCGACACTGTGCAGGGAATTCCCTCTCGCATCTCGGGTCCCGATGTTGTCGTGTCCGAGATGTGTGTCGTACATGCCGACACAGTCACATGCGGGCTCAGCCCGCTGCCTGCGTCTCCGACGACGCCGTTGGGATCGGGGTAGACTGTTGGGGTGGCTCCGATGGATGCGCCGCTTTTTCAGACACCGTAGATTTAGCAGTGTTCCTAAGTAACTTTTTCCGGAGGTTAGTGGAGACTCCCACGGTTGTTTTACGAGAGGCAGATATGGTGGATTGCTGTGATGACATTTTTATTTATTTATTTTTTTATTGAGGTTGTAGTGCCAACAATTTTACCTACCTACGGACAATGTTAGTACAATTATTGCAAACAGAAGAAATGAAGGATATTTTGTAATTAATAGGGGGAAGGAAATGGATAAAATTAAGACACGGAACAATTACTTATTTATACCTTACTTCTTATTATATATATATATATTAACGGGTACAGTAGTTAGTTACCTATTAGTAAAGATGTAAAGATTAGTATTTTTTTTTTATTATTATTATTATTATTATTTTTTTTTTAAATAATTTTTTTTATTTTTTTTTTTTATTATTATTATTACTGAGGTGGACTCACGGAATCTTCCGTCGCTGGTGGTCGGCGACTGCTGTCCGATGAGGAGCCCGACAACTGCTAGAGCTCGATGTTCTGAGCCCTGAGTGCGCACTGTAGTCTCCAGTGAAATCCTGAAGTGCCGCTGGACCACTAAGTGTAAGGGTCACGAGATTTGAGATTCAGTAGGGGCCAAATTGAAGAGCTTTTCGAGCTCTTTCAAATGAGCCCAAACTCGGCTATCCCAACTCTAACGGGAACGAAGTTAGGCCGCGGGGGGGTGAGGCCGCCCTGAGGGGGGTTGGGGGGGAAGTCTCGCGGGGAGTTTATTGAGGGTGGAAGGTTTTTGGGGGAGAGGGAGGATGGCGACGTGGGGTGGGGGATGAGGAACAGATCCCTGTAGAAAGGTCCTGGAGTTCCAAGTCAGACAAGTCCAAACTCGGGTAGGATAGGACCAGTCGTTAAGGAGTTCCCTCGGGCTAACCTGATGATGAGCCGCGGAGTCGTCACGCTGATGGCTGGTCTGCAGGCAGATTCCTCGTCCGGCAACGGAGTCTTCAGTGAGGGCTTGATTGGCTGTTTCGACGTCACACCTCGTGTCGCGAACAACACGTGGGGCCAAAGTGAGGTTAATTTGGCAAAAAATCCACGTGTTTTGATGATTTTTATGTGCCAATAGCTCCCAAGCCCGTGCTCCGAATTTGCTGTTCTTGGTGTCTCTAGATAGGTCTCTGCTGCGTCTCTCAGGGATGATGTTCGCACAATAATGGCACTGACCTTGGCTGAGATATTCCCCACAGAAGTTCCAGGCGTACTGCTCCGCAACCAGAAGAGCCAGACACTTGCCCACACGAATCCTGGCAATTTAACACTCCACAATTTCACTGTTAACGTTTTGGCGCACGTAACTCAACGCGTTGAATTTTAATGAATTTTTAACGCGGAGGCGATGGTACTGTTGCGACGTGTTATCGGTTACTGGGTTAGGTTAGGTTAGGTTAGGTTAGGTTAGGTTAGGTTTTTTTTTTTTTTTTTATGTTAAGATTACACCGCAGACATGATGGTCCGCGCCTTTGTTTGAAAAGTTTAATTATTTGTTAACAATAATATTTTTCATTGCAGTCGTGGTGCTCCCATATCGGATACACATTTTATTATTTATACTTGTTTTTATTTATACTTTTTTTTTTTTTTTCTTATTTCACTATATTGTACTTGCTTAGTCTACTCCTATAATTATTTCTATATAAAATCTAAAAATATTATAAGTGCAAACTCTTTATTTTTTGCTTTTTCTATAATTTATGAAAAGGAGCGCCTTCACACCAGCGCTCGCCCAACGCAGGCGCCCGACAAATGCACGCGCAGCGTCGCAGGCGTCTAGCCGCTGCAACGCTTCCTCAGGACCGATTGAACGCCACAACAACGCGACGCCAGCGCAGCGCATACGCTCATCGAACGCCCACACCTGACAAACGCTAGCGTGAAGGCGCTCCAATACAAGTAATCTAAATCTTATGCTTAGGTGAGTCCATCTTTTTTTTTTTTTTTTTTTTTTATTATAAATATATTATTTAGGCATTTTTTTTTGTTTTTCTCTTTTTTGTTTTGATATTTTTTTTTTTTGTTTTTTTTTTTTGTTTTATTATTATTTCACAGGCTTCTTCTTCTGAGTCGGTACACTCTTGCCAGAGTGGTCGTGATCATCACTGTGAATCATGATAAGTGATCATCCTTGTAATGCGGCGCCATTCATCGCGGACTGCAGCTTTCTGGGTACATTCGTAAACCGAGCACTTAGTTGCGGCCTTGATCTGGTCTGTCCATCTCATTGGTGATCTACCACGTGGCCTGGTGCCCTCAACTTTGCCCTGCACTACAAGACGCTCTATGGAGTCATTACTACGACGTGATACATGGCCGAAGAAGGTCAAAATACGTGACTGCACTGCGGATGACAAGCGCTGTCTGACGCCGAGTTCTTTTAATATGGAATCATTCTTACGAAACTCTGTCCACGATACTCCTAGCATCCGTCTCCAGCACCACATCTCTAACGCGTCAACTTTCTTCTTCTCGGATTCACGAAGAGTCCATGTCTCCGATGCATAGAGGAAAATGGGGAATATTAGACAATAAACGAGCCTGGTTTTCGTGGTCTTGGTAATGTTCCTATTACCCCAGATCTTTTTCATTTTATCCATAGCAGACCTAGTGATCGCCATGCGCCGCTTGATTTCATCTATACACCCGCCTTCGTTGGATATCAACGCCCCAAGGTAAATATATGATTGGACGACCTCGCAATTCCCTAAGTGTGTGATCCCGGGTAAGTTGTTATTTGCACGGTCGACAACCATCACTTTGGTTTTTGCGCGATTTATTTTTAATCCAAATTCCCGGCTTGTAGCTTCTATCTTATGGAGCAGAACTTCCATGTTGAGCACTAGTTGCGAATAAGGTCGTGTCATCCGCATAACGCAAGTTGGAGATCCTTCTACCGCCAATTACGACCCCATCTGTCCAATCTTCCAAGGCAATTCTCATTATCATCTCTGTATAGATGTTGAACAGTAGAGGTGAAACTATGCAACCTTGGCGAACTCCTGCACTAGGATGGAAATGACTCGAAAGTGTTTCATCTGTTCTGACTGATGCTGATCCGCTCTCGTATAGACGCCTGAGCAAGTGAACCAGATGTATCGGAGTGCCCATATCCAGCAAAGATTTCCATAAGACTGGCCACTTCACCGAGTCGAACGCCTTCGAGAAATCAACAAAGCAAATGTACGTAGGCTTGTTGAACTCTCGAGCTTTCTCTATGATCTGGCGCACAGTAAAAATTTGCTCGCGGGTGCCTTTTCCTTTTACAAAACCTGCCTGCTCAGGGGCTATCTCTTTTGAGAGGAAGGTCTTGAGGCGCTCATTCAGAATGTGAAGCAGTATTTTACTTGCATGAGATATTAAAGCAATGAGTCTATAATTACTGCACACTTTTGTGGAACCTTTTTTATGAAGGGGAATGAAAACTGTATGGACCCATTCTTTTGGCCATGTACCAGTCTGCCAGATTTTATTACATATGGTATGAAACATTTGGACACCACGATCTCCCGCAGCTTTAATTACTTCTATCGGGATAACATCTATACCAGTAGCTTTACCAGTTTTCAGGTGTTTGATAGCAGCACGTACCTCTTCTTTAAGAATGTCTGGTTCTAGATCGTTCCCTGGTTCTGTCGATGGAAACTCATGTGAGTTTGGATCTTGAAACAAAGCCATACAGTAAACCCTCCATGTTTCAGATATCTTATCTATTTCCGTAATTAGGTCACCATTATGGTTTTCTATAGCCCAGGTCTTCGATGAAAAAGTCCCTGTTAGTGACCGAATCTTCCGATGTAGGTCTCTGGTTTCGTACTTGTCTGCATGAACCTCAATTTCTGCACAGATGTTTTTCAGTTTATTGTTCAGATCTCGCCTGCAACCAGCTTGGATTTTGGCAGACAGATTGTTTATTTTTTTTATGTTAGTGCCCTTCGCTTTGAGTTTTCGTCTCTCCTCAACCAGCCCCAGAGTATCATCACTCATCCAGTGTTGCCGCTTTAAAGGTCTTGAAGGTGTATTACACTCCCTAGCTGCATTTTCTAAGAGGATTTTCGAACTGGTCCACAGTTGATCAGAACTGTGTCCAGCCGACCCATCAATCCATTGATCCCAATTTTCCTCAAGTGTCGCTATAAACTTAGTGCTATCCTTCACCTCAATCCTTCGCTGTTTATTTATTTTCCTAGCAGCTTTAAGTTTAAGCTGCATCCTAGAGATCAACAGCTGGTGATCCGATCCGCAGTCGGCCCCAGGAAGAGTTTATCCATTTTTATACATTATTTATCATATACCAATTTTTATCCATTATTTATCATATACTTTATTATACCAAGGCTGTGTATCTCCACCAAACAGCACATATCCATGCACTGCCTAATAGAAACACACAACATTGGTAGCCACTTAAACTATTTAAACTATAAACTAGAACTTCATGGCAGCGCGAGCCGGCCGGTTTCAATCGCTTCGCTCAACTATATCTTAGAGAGCTCTGTGACCAGACGCGCTATGTTTCCCTCGGCAGAACAGTTTGTCAAACTCGCGCTGCCATGAAGTTTTACATTTCTATTTGTGTTTGCAGGGCTTAAGGCAGGGAATCCGAATAAGAGTTGGATGGGGTCTTGTTAGTGGTTGTTATTGAGGTCTTTTGATCAGGGATTTCGCTAGCCCGAGCAGAGCATCTACAACGGCTGAGTCTCGATGCTGCATGGCCGTCTTTAAGTTATAATCAACGACCGCTTTTGTCGTCGCTTCCATCGCTCTTCTTGCAAGGCGACCCGTGGCATCATCGGTGTCATCGGAGTAATAGACACAGCTAACAGTATGTCTCGACACCGCCACCACCGCGTGGGAGATACTGTCGTGGATTTGGAGCCTCCTGGATTTTGTATTAATGATGATAACACTGTCGTAGGTCAGCCCCTGAGCTTCGTGTATGGTTAAAATTTGCGACCCTTCACCGGACCCATATCCCTGGCTCATAAGAGAAGTTTTCTCTTCTTGCGTATGAACCAGGAATAGAGTGTTTCGGGTAGTGCCCGAAATTTGCGCTCCTGTATAACCCTTCACTTGCAGGGAGTGGACCCGCGACAGCGACGACTTGGAGGAGTATATACCTGAGTATATCTCACTCAGTGTAAACGCCACATCCATTGGGTTGCGATGTGTGCAAAGTAGCTCCTGGGTGATGCCAGCCACCAGGTTTGGACGGCTATACCTTAGTTCGAATAGGTTTTCTCTGTCCAAAAATGGAAGCTGGTTTATGTCTCCGACGAGGACAAGCTCGCTTGCTCCAGACAACTTTACTGCCATAACTATGGCCCCAAAGTGGTTCATAAGAGCCTCATCTACCGTTAAACGATAGCATTTCTGGTGGCTCCTGAACCCGTTGACTAAGATTGAGGCCATAGTGCGCACCTTTGACTTTACTCGGTCTCCCAAGCGGCGCACAAGCTTTTCTCTTAGATCTCTGGCAGCTTCAGCTGTCGTGGTGGCAACGACGTCCTTCTCCTCGTCGAAGTGCTTTACCACCCAGGTTGTTTTGCCACAACCCGGTACTCCATTTATCCACTTGATAGTGGGTATCGCCCAACATTCCTGCGATGCCAACGTATCCGAAGTTCCTGCGATGGACTGTGCCATTTCAAGAATCTTATCGTCTAGCATGATTTTGGTACATTTGGCGGTAACCACTATCGGGTCATCTTCCGGTGTTTTAAATTTTATTTTGCCTGAGCGCTCCGTTTCCTCCACATCCAAGGCAACAAAACCGCACTTTGCACTGTATGCTGCCATGTACGACCCCACCATTTCCCCTTTGATGACTTGAGAATTGGTGTTGTCGTACACCGCTGCCTCTGCCTCCTCGAGCAGTACCTTCAGTAAGCCCTCTGTTTCTCTTTGGAAGGTCAGATGGATCTTTTTGCATGTCATGAGATTAACTTCTCTGGTCGCTCTCACAATTGCAACGTACTCGAGGAAGGCACTCTTAATGTGATCTGTGGTGCCCGAGTTAACTGCGAGGATCGGTGGGCTGACGTGCCCTTTATCGGCTCTTGTTGGTGAGGGCTTCTGTGGAGTTGGTTCTTTTTCCTTTCTTCTGAAGAACCTCTCCACTGCTGTTTCCTGTTTTTGCGACGGCGATGCGCGGCTTGTGCTTGGGAGCATTGCACTGAGAAAAGCGCTGAAGGCTTTTAGGCGACTCCTCGATTTGGCCCGATCCTCCGGGCTAGTTATTGTGTTCTGCTTCTTTGCGGCTTTTTCAGCGGCCGCCTTCAGCTGAACCCTTTCTGATCCACTTTGGATGGTCGGGCTTGTTACGAGGGTTGTTGCAGTGGCTGCTGTGCATCTTGGAGCTTTAAGGAAACTTAGAGTTTCCCCTCTGTCCTCATAGATGACCAGCTCATGATGTTCTGATGCTTTTAGACATCCATAGCGGTCTGCGACGTTTCCTCTCTCCCCTCCAACCACCATCGCATCAACACTTATGGTACGGGCCGTGATTGTCGCGTTTTCTCCTGCCTCCTTGATCTTTTGAAGCAGCGCGCTCGCCTGAGCGAATGGCGTCTCCTCTCGCCACTCTAATAGTGCGATCGTCTTTTTTTTCAATCGCATTAGACGGCATCGGTGCGTGGCCACTTCTATTTCAGGCAGGGCAGCATATTTGCTGCCTTTTAAGGTTGTTTTGGAGGTGCTTCCGTTGATCAAGGCGGCAAGACCCGGTGATATGGGAATACGGGCTTTAGGTCGGCTTGAGCCTATGCAGAAACTTATGCCCAACTTTTCCTCTTCCCTGTTCATAAACAGAGCGACGCCTCGCAGTCTGACGCCAGGCAAGCCGTCTCCTCCACATGCCAGAAGCTGTGATATGAGCATGGAAGTAGGGGCTAGTTGCAAGCCGCTGTCTTCTGTTACTGTCGGTACTGGTTGTTGGTTTATGTGTGTGACCTGTGTTGTATGTGTGAGTGCTGTGTGTGTTGTGTTTTGAATGTTTGCTGATTGTGTGGTAGTTGCAGTGTTTGTTTGTGTGGTGGTTGCAGTGGTTGTTTGTGTAACTGTTCGAGTAGATGGTGGTCGGTTTTGACTTCGGAAGGTTGCGTCCGTTTTGTTTGCCCCTGCCGCGACGATAGCGACTTTACTCGCGAATGCCAAGAATGGTGTCCTAGTGACCGGTTTCCCCATAATGATGTGGACCGTGGACTGGCTTAGCTGGATTTGGATCTTTACTTCCAGCTCCATTCTGTCATGACTGAACCTCGGGCATTCGAAAAGCAGATGCCACACCGTTTCCTCGCAACTAGGGTCACAGACGCACGAGGGACTTTCTTTGAGATGAAAGCGATGGAGGTACGCTGAGAACCCTCCATGTCCAGTTAGGATTTGTACATGGACCGGTAAGAGAACTACGTCTCTGAGTATCCTTTTTGCCGCAAGGACGTCTGGGAAAAACACTTTTGTGACCGCTCCTGTACTTGAGGATTCATAACGCGCTTGCCACCTCTTTATAGTCCTCTCCCGTATCATTTTTCTCACGAACGATACGGGTACCTTGTTGTAGTCTGGAGATTGTTTGGTTAAAGCTGCTTCCTTGGCCAGCTCGTCCGCTCTTTCATTCCCCACGGTTCCCACGTGGGCCTTAAGCCAAAAGAATCTCACATCTCTGCCCTCCTCTCTGATCTCGCTGATGTATCTTTTAATTTGGAGTGCCAAGTGGTGAGTGACAGACGGGTTTCGCAGCAAATCAAGCGACGATCTTGAGTCACATATGATGCTTACAGAGACCGCCGTAGATTCTCTTGCCATCTTGACAGCTCGAAAGAGAGCGTACATTTCTGATTGGAAGACCGTGTTGTGAGACTCAAGGCCAAAAGTTCTAAAATAGGACTCTTTTCCTTTTTCCCACCAAGTTAGGGCAGCTCCAACTTTTCCCTCTATCTTGCTGCCATCGGTGTATATTTGGGGACCAATTATTTGATGAGTTTCTAGAGTTTCAGGAGTCCAATCTTCTAGACGTGCGTACTCTGTTGTTGTGAGTAGCGCTGGGTGGGGGTTTTGGGAGTGATTTACTTTGCACTCTAGGTCACGACCTGGCGGTATGAATTCTTGGGAATATCCCTTTCTGACCTTGAAGAGAGTGGCTGCCTCGACCACCCGCAAATCCAGGGGGAGTTGGCCCGATAGGATAAGTGCCGAAGTCAGAGACACCGTGCGGTATGCTTTGCAGATCTTCTGGGCAAAACCTCTCTGCAGTGAATCAAACTGATTTCTGGTCATCAGTTTTTCAGCTGCGGGAGCCCATGCACTCGCTGCATACATTACGATAGGCTCTATCACCGACACATATATTGTCCTTATGATCTCTCTGTTGAGACCCCAAGTCACCTTTGCCGCGCATGCAAGTTGTTTATAAATGTCTACTGCCTTTTTACAGGTACCAGACACGTGCGCGTTGAAGGTTAGCTTAGAGTCTATCGTGAGGCCTAGTATCTTGACCTCCTGGACTAGGTTCAGCGGCGTGCCCGACATATGTAGTACTGGATCATCGTATTTAAGCTTTTTCGTTAACACCATTGCATTGGTTTTATGCGCGGCGAAACGTAGCTTATTTTTGACGCCCCATTCCGATACTATACGTAGTGTGTCGTTGGCTGATTGCTGCAGAGGACCGGTTGTGAAGTCTGAGAAAACAAGGACAACATCGTCCGCGAAGGCTTGGCAATATACCCCCATACCAGCCATCTCGTTTAGGAGCGGGTCCAGGACTATGTTCCAAAAGGTCGGTCCGGTAATGGATCCCTGGACGCATCCTTTTGTGGTACCCTTCTCGCTAATTGCTCTAGCATAGTTGACCCTGACATTGCGGTCCTCCAAATATGAGGTGACGAGAGTGTAAAGATTTTTGGGGCATTTCCTATCCACCAACTGTTTTTTGAGTGCTGGCCACCACGCGTTGTCAAAAGCCCCCTCTATGTCCAATGATATCAAAAGCACGATCTTTTTGGCTTTGATTTCAGTTCTTAAGTGTTCCACCAGAGCATAGAGGGCGTCCTCGGTCCCGCGCTGAGGCATGAAACCGTACTGGTTTGTGTTTAGTGTTGGGAGGAGGTGCCACTGGAGTCTCCCTGCAAGGAGTTTCTCGACGATTTTCCCCAGGACCGAGAGTAAGCCTATTGGCCTGTATGACTTTGGGTTGGTATAGTCATCTTTTCCAGGCTTGCGGAGGATGCACACGTGAGCGACCTTCCACTGTTTTGGAAAGTGTGACAGCGACAGACATCGGTTGGCTATCGCTAAAAACACTTCCCTGTCACAGTTTATTGCCGCTGTGCAGATGTCCGCTGTTAGTCCATCGGGACCGGGTGCTTTTTTCGGATTCTGATTTTGGAGAACGCGATTATAAATTATGCATAATATTAATTATGGCAAAGGTAATTATACGAAACAAAATTCTGCCAAGATAAAAGTATGCCATTGTAAATTCGGACACGTAAATATTCTGCCAAACAAAAGTTATGCTAAATAATTTTTATGCCTTAAAAATATTCGATTAAATAAGATTATGCCATGTGAGTTATGCCAAATAAAAATCGGAGTATCAAGATTCTGCCAAATAGAAGGAACCCAGATGTGCGGTGTCAGGGTGCGTAGCTAGGTGTCGGTGTTTAAGAGAAAGAAATGTCTACGTAAACCACTGTTTATTAGTTCTCACTTAAAATGTTCTTAATGTTAATCTAAGCTAAAAATGTTAATGAAATAATTAAAAAAAAAAAAAAAAAAAAAAAAAAAAAAAATTGCGGGTAGGAGACAAGTGTTCAAAATTTTTTGGTTTAATTTAAAAAGTTTATAAAAATCAAAATAGTAATAATTTAACTATTTAATGTATACACATACATGCTAACATAGTCTTCCCGCCAGTACAGTGTTATCTCCTTAAAATATCACTTCTAACAACATCAAAAGCAACACAAAGTTCATCGACATGGAAGCACTTAAGGGCACGCTCACTGAAATGATGACCCTATTTCAAAATAGGATGTCCAATTTTGAAGCTGAGTTGCACAAAAACCCTCCAGCAACCTCAACCGGCAGCGACAGTTTGGTTTCGGACTTCACCTCATTCAAAAAGTTCATTCTTGAGGCGCTGGACTGTCTTCAGAAGCAGGTGGATTTGCTAGCACTTGGGCTGGACAATCTAGAGATGCGCAGGCGGCGAAAGATGGTGTTGCTTCATGGTGTCACAGAACAGGCCAAAGAAGACACAGCGCAGGTGGTGGCTGAAGTTGTACGGTGTCATCTGAAGCTACCAGACTTCACTATTGGGGACATCAGGCGGTGCCATCGGATGGGGAGACAAGCAGGTACCGCTAAGCCCAGGCCGATACTTTGCAAGCTGCGGGATGTCAACCTTAGAGACAGCGTTTGGTTTGCCAAGACCAGGTTGAAGGGCACCGGCATAACAGTATCCGAGTTTCTGACAAGGTCACGGCATCTACTGTTTATGTCTGCGCGTGAGAAGCTTGGTGTTAACAATTGCTGGACTAAGCATGGACTTATTTATGTCCTCGGCCCCGACGGCTCCCGGCATCGAGTTAATTCACTTATCGACCTCAACAACATCGAGCAGGTCGGTGACAAGGTCATGTCGCCTGTTGCGTCGGCGCCGTCGTCGTCGTCGCCATCCCCATCGTCGCCAGCACCGAAGAAGGCCCGGCGTGCCGCTGCGAGGAAGTAGTATTTTTGTGTAGTATCACCGTCCGGGTAACTGTTTTCTTTATTTTCTTCAAAACTCGATACCCTCTCATTTCACTTTAATAAAGTAGGTGCTTTACTATATCTTACCCTTCATGATTTCGACAAGTATTTTTTATTTTATTTTAGTTGTGTTGCAGTTGTTTTTCCATCTGTCAGCTGTTTGTTCTGTCAAATTTTTCTAATGTCAATGTCATAATTGTTCACGTTCAGAAATCAGTATTAAAATTATTGTGCCTTAAGTATTTGTTGAACTGTGCAACTTTATTTAGTTTCTTTCTTTTGCCCGGACGACGATAGTTAACCGTTTGTTTTGTTTGTTGCTTTCAAACCCGTTCACAGAGTGTTAGCACTCAACTGGCGGGTGGATTTGAAGATTACATTTTTATATTTTATATATAAACTTACTCAACACATTTATTTTTCGTAGGTATAATTTATTTATTTATTTTTATTTAATATTATTAATATTTATTCTATCGATGTCTTTAAATAATGACTGCGACACCGAAAGTTCTTCAATTTCTACAAGTAGTTATGACAGTTTTGTTGGTTACCCGTCTCTTGCCGACACTCTTGAATCTCATTTTTCTGATGTGCCTAAGAATTTTAATGTAGTCCATATAAATGCCCAAAGTGTCCCGGCTCACTACTCTGACATGCTAGCTAACTTTGACTGTAAGAACATCCACGCTATCCTTGTTTCCGAGTCTTGGCTAAAACCATGTCTCCCTTCAACTTCCTATTCCTTGCCAGGTTTTCAACTAATAAGAAATGATCGTGTGTCTGGCGGCGGAGGTGGTGTTGCCATATACCTTCGTCCACAAATTCCTTTTTCAATTATTGATATGTCAGCACAACCTCCCTCGCAAAACGCGGGCGAGCATCTCTTTTTGGAAGTAAACCTGAACCACGTAAAAGTACTTCTAGGTGTTTATTACAGCCCTTCGTCACGGGTAAATTTCTTTCCTTCCTTTGATAAGATCCTAGAAAATCTAACACCTTCTTACAGTCATACGATTATCATGGGGGATTTCAATACTGACTGGCCTGTTGGTCTAGTGGTTAGTGGCCCTGACTGCTATGCCGGAGGTCGTGGGTTCGATTCCCACCCAGGACAAATGTTTATGTGATGAGCATGATCAATTGTTCTGTGTCTGGGTGTAATTTATATATGTATGTTATGTATATTTTTGAACAAATTGGCTCATTTCTTGCATACGTGACGTTTTAAGAGATTTTGTCACATGCCATATTATTAATGTAATATAATATTTGCTATCCAGTTTCATTCATGGCTTCATGGCATTGGCTATATTTTATATGATTTCAAATCAAATAAAAATGGCGGGACGGAATGGGGGCCATGTAACTTTTTAAAGCTTCTTTCGAAGGATTAAATTCTATATCTCTTTAAAGATTGTGTTCTTTTATAGAATCATGGAGCCGCACAAGCGCAAGCAGTACGCCTCCGCTCAACTAGAAGCTGCGCTTCTAGCTATAAATGAAGGGACCAGCTTATATGAAGCTTCAAAAACCTATAGCATACCGAGGACAACTCTGCGTGACAAGAGAAATTATTTTGTGATTGTATTACGGATAAAAATATTTTTGTTACTGATTCATAATATCTTATTAGTATGTAGGTAATTAAAAAGTAAGCATTTAATTGTTTGAAGACTGTTTTCTGGGACTGATTATATTTTTTATTAATTAAAATAACAAAAAATAAGTGCTCTAAGCGTTGCAATAAATAATTATTTTCATATTGTAATAATGTTGATCTCATAACTATTGCTATTATATAATAAATACCTTAAAAAAGATTTTTTATTTTATTTAATAGTATAGAAGAAGTGACAACTTCGTAGCGCTCGGTAAAAGAAGCAGAAAAATCGGTAATAGAATCTTGCCGCATTCTATGGGTCGGTAATAGATTCAACTACTCTTTTGGATTAAATAATTATTTAGTAACTATTGTGTTATTGAATATTCAATTTAAGTACTGAATTGCAAAGAATACTTCGCTGAGATTAATTATAAATTATAACACCTTTCCTAACATTACAGCTTATATCTATTTTTTTAAAGTGAATCCTAAGACAGCTAAAACTGGCGGTAATAGGAGCATTTACGCGTGTTATATTTTGACGCTATACGTTATATTAACCACAACATTATATTATATAAAATTGTGTGTTTAATGAAAGTGTTGGCTGACTAACTAAACGGAACTAACTAGTGACACAGTCGTCTGTTATTCAAATAATAATTTGGTTATAAGCTCGGTCGGTTATAAGTACGTGAAACTTGTCAATAGCAGCCCGAAGGCTGGGCTCGTACCCGCGTCATTGACGGCGTGTAGTGTTCCAATTCCACTCCACGTGCACCTTAAAGATATCTCTGTCAGCAAAACCGAAGGGGTCCAGCAGGGTCGACGCCGCTAGGGCCGCGGGAATTTTTAAAAGAGTTACAGTGGTCTTGGAACGCAAAGGCAACTGACGGACATTGGTGGCTTTTAGTCGGCAAAAGTCTGACTGAACCTTTCGTTCTATTTTAAAGCAGAAGAAGCCAGTTGATGATTTCCCACTTCAAACAAAACCATGTCACGAAGGACTTGAAACAACTTGTTACAGTAATATAAATGCATAACAATGCGTAACAATTTCATATTGAGAGCGCCATTACAATAGCTGTGACTGATCACTGATGTTCGTTTGACTGTTCATTTTTCGACCTTTAGATAGATAGATAGATAGATTGATTGATTCTTTATTGTACACCAAAAATAAAAATACCTTTTTATATTTTTGTTAAATAGTTTTAGTGCTACAATTAATTATAAATTATAGTTACATTTTACGGACGTGTCTGTTTATTGTGTTACTATTTTCGAACATTTTCATTGTTTCAGCAGTAAAGAGACAATCAACGCATGCCATCAGTTCTGTCTAAACCAGGGCACTTGTTCTCTAAACGAAGCGAGTGCGCCAGTCTGCCAGTGCACAGCTGATTACGCGGGAGAAAGATGCGACTTTCCCGCCTTCATATTCAAATGGATATACAATACTAAGAAAGTTTTTTTGGTCAAAACTTAATTTAATAATCAGAGCCTTCCCTCTAGTGTAGACGAGGTCGGTGCCAGTGACTCAGATCCATGTTCCATGGCCCACTTGGCATAACAACGGAAGAAAACCTTCGATTCATTTCAATATAAATACGAGCAATAAATTCTGTCATTTCAATGATTCGAGGTGGAGTCCTAGATATAGATGTAAGGCCGGTTTAAAACCAATTAAACCAATCTGTTTTAAACGAAAAAAACCGTTTAAAACCAAAACAAACTATTTTTTTTTGGTTTGAAACGATTAGTCTTGATGACCATGTTCTTTTTAATTAAAACTACATTTTCTTGATCTGATCCGCTGGCTAGATAAAAACTCTATTGAAAAGTTAAAAACTCTGTGTTTTCAAACGATATAAGTACACAAATTAATTCGGTTTAAAACCAAACATACACACTGATACACACTCGTTGACTTCGTCATTCATGAACGTGACTCGCGATCAATTAACTAATTAAAACGAAACATGACGTCAGATTTCAAAAAATTGCCCATAACGAAGTGTAAAACACAAATCTTTTATTTTTGTAGGCGAGTTTTCAACCGTTTAAAACGGTTTATTTGGGGTTTAAAACCGCAACATTATGGTTTAAAACGATTTAAACCGGTTGATTTACATCTATAGTCCTAGACAGGAGGCCTGAATCCCAGCAGTGGGAATATTAAAAAAGGCTGATGATGATGATGATGATAATGAGGCGGAGTTGAGTTGCAGGATACGACTCAGGAAAGTTTTTCCTTCTTGGCTTTCCCGAACCTTAATAATCTTCTCATTACATCATTGTGTATTATTGTGCTCTCTTTCTAGATGTATCGCCGGTTACTCTGAGCGAAATCATGTCGACGTGTACTTCAACGGTTGTCTGAACAACGAAGCTTGTTCAAAAGAGCGCGACGAGTGCAGCAGTCGAAGAGTGTGCGTTTATCTCTACAAATTCAAGAATATAAGTTTAATGTAGTTAAAGTAGTTTTTAAGTCATATTTGATAATTTTAAATATTTTTATATTTTCTTTTCTTCATATTATATTTACAACCCGAGCGCATTAACATGGCATCTGGCTCGAAAACAGTTGCCACATTGAATACTCGAAAATAGTTTGTATTGTCACGTTTAAAGCATCGTACATTCGTAAAGTAACGTAGTGTGTCATGAGAAACTACTCGGCGCAATATAAATATTGATATTCAAAAAACTAAAATAAAATTCAATGCACTTAATATTTCAAACGTCACTTATCAGATGCCATGTTAATGCGCACGGGTTGTAGGTATTAACTAGTTTGTATTTTAGTTTTATGTTATCTTAGTTTCAATACTCAAAGCAAGCTCCTCCTGTCCTGCCTACTGATGGATGCAGTTCACGAATCTAAGACTTTGGTTCTTTATAAATTGTGAATTCGTGTTGTGCATGTTCAGTTGAGGCTCCTCAATAAACAAGTAAATCGTTAGCCAAGTAATAATAATAATAATATTCCACAACTATCACACAGCGCCGTCTAGTCCCAAGCTAAGCAGAGCTTGTGTTATGGGTACTAGACAACTGATAAACATACTTATATATTTCTAAATACATACATATTATAGATAAATTTCTATTTCTATTATCGATCTTGGTGCCACTCACCATTTTCCTAACTCTGTTCCTTCACTTCTCGATCTTATTCTTGTCTCTTCTCTCGATCACGTCGCTAAACATGGTCAATGTTCAGCTGACGCTTTTTCTTATCATGATCTGATTTTCACTTCCTATAAAATTCGTCCACCTAAGCATAAGTCCAAAACTCTTCTGCTTCGCAATTTTGATGGGATGAATATTGATCGTCTTCGAGAGGATGCTAGCAGCATTGACTGGACGCCTTTGGTTTCATCCTCGTCCGTAGACGAGCAAGTTGAAATCTTGACTTCTACCCTAATTCAGTTGTATGACACACATGCACCTATTCGAGCTGTGAAAGTTAAGCATCTTCCAGCGCCGTGGCTAACTAATGAAATTAAACTTTTACTTAATAAAAAAGCAGCAGCGAAATTTAAGTTTAAAATTCGGCCAAGCGACATCAATAGGGAAAAATATGTCTCCATTAGAAACCACTGCAACAAGGTGTGTAGAAACGCAAAACGCCAACATATTCATACTTCAGTTCAGAATGGTGATCCAGCCAAGGTCTGGAGTTTTCTTAAATCATTAGGTATCGGAAAAAAGTCACATGACACAATTCCTAAAGACTTAGACTTCAACTTACTTAATAGTCATTTTTCTACTTCGCCCTTATTAGATAGGGCCACCAAAGCAACTACACTAAGTCATCTTTCAAAACTTCCGATACCTGATTATTCTCCTTTTGTCATAAGTCAATTCACTGCTTGTGATGTTAAAAAGACTATTTTATCGATTACATCCAATGCTGTGGGTAGTGACTGTGTCAGCCGAAAGATGATCATCCCCATTCTTGATAACATTCTACCTGTCATCCTTTACATCCTGAACTTCTCTATTTCTAGTAGTGTCTTCCCAAAAGTTTGGAAAGATGCTCAACTTATACCTTTGCCCAAAAAATCTAATCCTTCATCGTTTACTGACTATCGTCCTATTTCTATTCTTCCATTCCTGTCCAAAGTCCTTGAAAAGCTGGTTCACCAGCAACTTAGCATGTTCCTTTCCAAGCACAACCTACTTAATCCCTTCCAATCAGGTTTTCGCCCTGGACACAGCACTACCTCAGCACTTGTGCATATCACGGATGATATCAGGTCAGGCATGGAGATGGGGAAGTTAACGGTACTTGCTCTGCTAGACTTTAGCAATGCTTTTAATACTGTTGACTTCGACATTTTGCTTGGCATCCTTAGCTCTTTTAACATATCTCCTTCGGTAATTGACTGGTTTAAAAGTTACCTGTTTGGTCGCCGACAGCGTATTTGCATTGAGGAATCTTTTTCCTCTTGGTGTAACACAACTGCCGGTGTGCCGCAGGGTGGCGTCTTATCTCCTCTACTTTTCGCTCTTTTTATTAATGCTATCACTCAACGACTTTCTTCTTTCTACCACTTGTATGCTGATGATCTTCAAATATACACACAATCCCCTCTTGAAAAACTGTGTGATGCCATTGCAACTATTAATATAGACTTGACTCGAATAGGTGACTGGAGCACTGAGTTTGGGCTGAAGATCAATCCAACCAAGACGCAAGTGATTGTTGTTGGTAGTTCTCGGACTGTCTGTAAGATTGATTGGTCGACACTTCCCCAGGTTTATTTCAATAACACCCTAATACCTGTAACTCACACGGTGAAAAACTTGGGGATTTATATCGACAGCACTCTTTCCTGGACTAAGCAATTGCAAGAGGTCAGTCGCAAGCTGTTCGCCTCGGCGGGCTCCTTGAGGCGCCTTCGCAATTTTCTTCCCATCGCTACAAAAATTGCGCTAGCACAATCTCTTCTTCTCCCAATCTTGGACTATGCTGATACCAGCTATCTTGATCTCAACCAAGACCAATTGGATAAGCTTGAGCGACTTCAAAATCTTTGTATCAGGTTTATATTTGGCTTGCGCAAGTATGACCACGTTTCTGAATTTCGCACACAGCTCAAATGGCTTCCTATTCGCCTTCGCCGGAATGCTCATATACTTTCTTTGCTTTACAACGTGCTCTTTAATCCTTTGACTCCTTTTTATCTCAAAGAACGCTTTCAGTTCCTCTGTGACACACATTCTAGGTCCTTGAGGTCATCGGACAATCTAAAACTTAGTATTCGTATGCATTCCACTACGTTCTACGATAAATCTTTCACGATACAAGCAGCTCGTTTGTGGAATGCATTACCAATAGAAGTGAGGCGTGCCCAAACGCTACCGAACTTCAAAAAAATGGTGAAGGAGCACTACCTATCCCTTTAATTGTTCTTCCCCTTTCTCTATTGTATTTTTTAATATGTATTAGTTTATTATTTGGTAGTTTATTTATGTATTATATATATATATATATATTCTATTGTACTATATTATTATACTATAATATTTATGTTGTACACTGACAGCCCCAAATCTTTTTCCTTTCGTTCAGTCCATCCAAAGGTTGTCTGGTAGAAATTGCCTTGCGCAATAAGACCGCCTATTGTACACATAATCTTTTGTAAATGTTTATCCTGTATTTAGCTAAGGTGTGCAATAAAGTTATAAATAATAAATAAATAAATAATAATAAATTACATCCAGACACAGAACAAATGATCGTGCCATAGATATAAGAAAGGAGGAGATATGCTAAGTAGTAAAAAATGTATCGGAACACTGTGTCTCCAGTTTCTCCTTCCACTACCGACACTACTACACGTACAGGAATACTTACGCAGTCGCGCATACATCCACATATCATAAATCAGACCAAACTACACACTTAATTATAAACCTTATTGCCCTAAAAACAGCGTGTATTTTCCTTGCACCGTACAACTTACGCACACATTAACAACATACAACTATCGATGTGCTGTGCAAAAGCCATTTATTTTACATTTACGCTAGTGATTGACTAAATAGAATAGTTGTCGATTTTTTAATTTTTTATCGTGCTATTTTTTTTTGGGTTCCAATAACAAATTAAATAAAAGTGAATGCTTCCAGAAAATAATGTATATAATAATATAATATATATGTATATAAAAATAGAACAAACAAAATGTTTTTTAAAAAACTAAAAACTCTATTTATTCCCATTAGGCTATTATACGGCATTTTAGAACGACAATATCAAATACGAAAAATCGGCGAAATGGAACACGCACTACTATAGAATCCTGAAAAGTTTTATAACTTATATTATGAATTATGAATTACACATGAAAAAACGAGTTATTAAAAGAAAAAAAACTAACTTACAAAAATTAGGTCTAGTCTTGATTTAGGGATTTGAAAGATGGCGTTTTCTTAGAGGCTGAAACATTTCTGGTCGAAAGTGAATTGATGACATCAATGATAGACCATTTTGACACTATTGTAATAGCAGACTTGAGGCCCAGGGGCCCCCCACCAACTGTGTTCCCACGTTGTCGTCGTGGTGGGGCTTGCGTGTCTCAGTGACCTTGAGGGCTATGCCGGTAGAGCTACTCATGCCGGAGGGCCTCAAACGAGAGACCAGACCAAGAGGAACATACGGCGGAGTCCAGTCGGACCGCCCGGAGGGTGCGCTGTCCAGAAGCGCTGGCACAACAGCTGTTGGCGCCTTCTGGATAGTGATGTCGGGGAGATAGGGTTCGCCTCCGGTACGTGTCTGTTCAGCAGACATGACCAGGATGGCGAACGTGTAATGGGGACCCCACCCCATTCAAAAAAGGCAAAGCTGTGATCAGCACACCATGAGCGCGAATGGCAAAAAAATAACTACCCCATGAGGGTACCTGCTTGCAGGAGAATCCCTCCCCGAGCAGAGCTCGGGCTGCCCCTCGTATTCTGGGGGGGGCAACCATCGCCTCGGGTCTTCGGACCCTGTTCCGTCCTCCGTGGACGCACAGAGCCAGGGTGGCTCACACTTCGGCAGCGCGGAGTCCCTGGGACCAGTTCCCAGCACGTCCGCGATGCCAATGGAGGCCGGCCGTAGGTTTGGCCTCAGGGAGGTGAGTGAAGACGCGGCATCGGACTCAGATGCCGCGTCTTCACTCAACTCAGACGGGAAGGAGGTGGAGGAGGTGCGGGAGCCCCTCCATTTGATGGAGGTGGATCCGTCCACGTCCAACAAGAGGAGGGCGTTCATGCGCTCCGTGTCCGACGACGAGACGGGACCTGCCCGGAAAATCTCGTCCTCGGGGCGGGGCGCAGCCCGAAAAACGGGCATAGGAAGAGGGCTCCCCGCTGAGATTGCCAGCGAGGGACGCCAGGCCAGCGCCTTAGTGCCGAAGATCCCTCAGGACTTGCCTGAAGGGATGGTGGAGGCGCTGGCTAAGTTTCGGGAGGTTGTGGCAGCCGCAATAACGAGCGTGGCCAACAAGAGGGAGAGGGTGGCCAAAAAGCGGTCTATTGAGCTGGCCAACACCTCGATTGAGGAGGCGCTGGGGATCGTTTTTGAGCCCTACGAGCGCACCCTCAGCGGGAGGTTTGGCCGGCTCGAGGAGGCTGTGGCCGCTCTCCAGGGCTCTCGTCCCGAGGAGGGGAGCAGACAGGAGCGGGGCCGATCCCGGCCCTCGCCCCAGGCGGAAGGCGAGGTTGTGTCTCTGCTGCGGCAAGAGCTGGCTGCCTTCAGGGAGCAGCAGCAGCAGCAGCAGCAGCAGTTCCAGGGGCACATTCAGCGCCAGCTCTCCGTCCTGGAGGGCATTGTCCTGCGCCCCCCTCTCGCGGCCTCCGGCCAGAAAAGGACGGCATCGTATGCCGCCGTCGCCGCGGCCACGTCTACAGCACCGAAGGCAGGTCCGTCGGGGCAAGCCAGGCGCGTGGTTGCGGCGCCGGAGCCTGCGAGGCCGGCCCCGGCGGCCAGGCAGCAACAGCGGCAAGGGAAGCCTGCCCCTCCCCCGAAGGGCAGGGTGGCGGGTGCCACTAAGCCGGCGGGGACCCCCGCCGCGGCGGCGACAAGGTCGCGCCTGCCGCCTCCTCTGCCCGAAGACCCCTCGGCTGGCGCCGAGTGGACGGTCGTCGGCGCTAAAAAGAAGGCGAGCAAGGCGGCAGGGGCGGCCAAAAAGCGCAAGCGGCGACAGGAGCGAAAGAAGCGGGCCATGGCCGCCAGACTTCGCGCCCCAACTTCCGCAGCTGTAGTGATCACACTACAGCCAGCTGCGGAAAAGAGGGGCGTGAACTATGACATGGTCATGGCAAAGGCGAAAGAGGCGGTGGTGGGCCACCTCGACGAATACGGAGCCTCAGGGGGCTTCCGTATGAGGCGCACCGCAACCGGAGCCCGTATCCTGGAGGTCCCAGGTGCGAACAGCGGACAAGCCGCTGACGCCCTGGCCGAAAGGATTAGGGCGTCCTTAGACGTCGAGGAGGCCCGAGTGTCCAGGCCCACCAAGTGCATCGACATGCGCATTATGGGTCTGGACGACTCCGTTAGGGTGGAGGAAGTGGTGGCCGCCATCGTCGGGGCGGGTGGGTGCACGACCGATCAGGTCCGGGCGGGCACCATCCGCGCTGACAGCACGGGCATGCGAGCCGTTACGGTGAGCTGCCCCGTGTCGGCGGCCAAGGCCATCACGACCGAGGGCCGAAGGCTATTGGTGGGTTGGGTTTCGGCCCAAGTCAAGATGCTGGAACCCAAACCTCTGCGGTGCTACCGCTGCCACGTGGGGCACCACGTGGGGGCCCACTGCGCCGCGGAGGTGGATCGAAGTGATCGCTGCCACCAGTGCGGACAGCCTGGTCACAAGGCCGTCGAATGCCGTGCAAAGCCGCACTGCTACGCATGTGCGGCTGCAGGCAAGCCGGCCGACCACCGGGCTGGGGGCAGGTCCTGCGACCCCCCCGCCAAGGCCAAGGGCAAGGTCAGGCCCATCCACCCTGACGTCCTCACCGCCGCAGCCACCGCCTTGGCTGCCGCCGCTGTCGCAGTGCCCTCACAGGGGGCTCAGGAGGAGACTGTAATGGAATGTCAATAACGACACCATTACGTCTCCTCCAGGCGAACATCAACCACTGCGCCTCCGCTCAGGATCTGTTGCTCCAGAGCATGGCGCAGTGGTCGATCAATGTCGCCATCGTCTCCGAGCCGTACTACGTCCATCCCCGCTGGGTTCAGGACCTGGACGGCTCGGTGACGCTAACTTCGTCGGCCGCCGCCGGTACCCCGCCCCTCGAGGCTGTTGCGAGGGGACGGGGTTGCGTGGCAGCACGGGTCGGGGACATTGCAGTGGTAGGCGTCTACCTGTCCCCGACCAGAACTCCCGACGAACTCCATGTCTCCCTTATGGAGCTAAGTGCCGTCGTCGCTGGGTTTGGTACCCTCCCCGTGGTCGTTTGCGGGGACTTCAACGCCTGGAATACGGCTTGGGGTTCCCGGCGCACGAACACACGGGGTCGGTTGGTGGAGGACTGGGCCTTGGAGCTGGGCCTGGTCGTCCTGAACCGGGGTTCTGTCCCCACGTTGGTGCGGAGGCGGGGTGAATCAGTGGTGGACCTTTCGTTCGCCAGCCCCGCTCTGTCGCCGCGTGTCGTCGACTGGCGCGTTATGGAGGAGGTGGAGACGTACTCCGACCACCGGTATATCCGGTTGGACGTCTCCGCCGAAACCTCGGCCGCGCCGGTCCGACAGAGCCCTTGTGGTCCGCGGTGGGCGCTTAAGCAGATGGACCGGGAGCTCCTCCTGGAAGCCGCGACGGTACAGGCCTGGGTGCAAGCACCGGACAGGCCTGTCGACATCGACGTCGAGGCGGAGTGGTTCCAGGAGGCCATGTCGCAAATTTGCGATGCGGCAATGCCCCGAGTCCGTCCAGGACGTGCTAAGCGCCAGGTGTACTGGTGGTCGCTGGAAATCGCTGCACTGCGCAACACGTGCAATCACGCGCGACGCCGGTACGCCAGATACTGCAGGCGCCGCATCCGCGCGCCGGATGCGGAGGCCAGAGAGGCGGAGCTGTACGAAGGTTACAGAGAGGCAAAACACACCCTCCGAGCGGAGATTAAGCGGGCCAAACTCGAGGCCCGCGACGTGTGGCTGGGGTCTCTGAACGCGGACCCGTGGGGGCGCCCGTACAAATTGATACGGGAGAAACTGCGCCCCTGGGCTCCCCCGCTGACCCAGAGTCTCCGGCCCCAACTCGTGGAGGGTGTGGTGAGCGCTCTGTTCCCTGCGCGAGGGGAACACTCCCCCCCGCCCATGGCTCCGCCTCCGCCAGCGGTGTCTGACGCGGACCGCAATAGCGACGACGACGATAATGCTCCAGAGGTGACCGAGGCAGAGATGAGAGTGGCGGTGCAAAGGCTGAGTGCCAAGAACGCCGCCCCAGGACCCGATGGCTTGCCTGGGAAAGCCTGGGTCCTGGCCATGGAGGCTCTCGGGCCTCGACTGAGAGGGCTCTTCAGCGCATGCTTGGAGAGGGGCCAGTTCCCACTTCGCTGGAAGACGGGGAAACTGGTCCTCATCGCGAAGCCAGGGCGCCCTGCGGACTCTCCGTCCGCGTACCGGCCCATTGTGCTGCTCGACGAGGTGGGCAAGCTCTTTGAAAGAGTGATTGCGAGCCGCCTCGTCGCGCGCCTTTCACGGGTGGGGCCGGACCTTTCGGACGGACAGTTCGGCTTTCGCAGGATGCGCTCGACGGTGGACGCCATCATGCGCGTGCGAGCCCTCACGACGGGGGATGCGGTGTCCCAGGGTAGGTGTATCGTGGCAGTGTCCTTGGACATTGCCAACGCTTTCAATTCCCTGCCCTGGAGTACGATCCGGAGGGCACTCCGGTACCACCGGGTGCCCGAATACCTCTGTCGAGTAGTCGAGGCCTACCTGTCGGACAGGTATATTGTCTACCCCGGTCACCAGGGAGACTGGAAACGTCGGGAGATGTCGTGCGGTGTTCCGCAGGGGTCGGTACTAGGGCCACCCTTGTGGAACATCGGGTACGATTACGTGCTGCGGGGCGACCTCCCTGACGGGGTCAGCGTGGTCTGCTACGCAGACGACACGCTGGTTCTAGCGCGGGGAGAGTCGTACCGGGCGGCGGCCGCTTTAGCGACACGCGGGGTTGCGATAGTCGTTGGTAGGATCCAGGAGTTGGGACTCGAGGTGGCGCTGCGCAAATCCGAGGCCATGTGTTTTCACGGTCGCGGCCGTCGGAACGCGCCACCGTCGGGTTCCCAACTAACGGTAGGAGGAGTTTACATCGGCGTCGGGACATCGATGAGGTACAGTAAGGCCGCAAAAGTCCATAGGAACGCTAAAGATTACATTGCTACGAACCGAGCGAGCGCGATACTTCCGTGCGTATGTGTGCGCATGTATGAGTATCCACATTCCACAGATAACACACACTAAGGAACTGTCGTCGCACTGAGCTTAAAAACATTATTATTTTTCTGTTCTTACCATAGCATTGTTAAAATTCACGCAAATACGTCATGTGCTGGTAGCCGTGTGAACTAAGTGTTGGATTCGCAAATCACGTAACCCGAGTTCAAATCATGGTCGGTCCGTTGCAGTTATTTCTTACTTTGAAAATTCCCAATCTATATTGATATAGTTGTTTTTTTATATTTCTATGAAAAATACTATTGCATTTTTTGCACTAAATAGTTGCAAATTACGAATGTGATCTATTAACCACAAGAAGAATCACATTCGTAATTTGCAATTATTTAGTTGTTACATCTTTTCGATGTTATAAGGTGGAAATAAAAAGACGTGTTTAATAAAAATGTTTATTCTTTATATTTACAAATTAAACATTTATGAGAATTGTGACGTCGAATTGTTACCTAGACAAAAAGTTATCTTGTAACCGTTATCTATGTTACGCCTAAGATTGTTTGTTGGAAGTATACCCACTTAGACCATTCATAATATGAATAACGTAACAATGAACGGATATTCAAATTTTAATAAAATAAAATATAGGTAATTGTTTATATCCAGTTATTTATTGAAAAGTGATATATGATTTGGACTTTGTTAACATTTTATTTTTGTGTAACGTCACAATGAATGTATTGAGGTCATAGCTTAATTATTCATTTTCTTGACGAAAAGAAGATTGAAACCAAACCTCAATTTCTGTTAAAAGAACTTTAGTTCTCACAAGATAATCGTCAATTAGATGAGAAAAATAAATTGAACTATAGTATTATGTTAAAACAGTGCGGGTAGAAGAATAAAAAACGAAATAGACTCATGATTATTGTCAACAAAATTGATAGCGAGTTCACTGCTTAAGAGCACGGCGACAGATGAATTTTTCATACAAACGTAATACCACGCTCATTTGCAATTGGAGTATATTTCCAACATATTATGATGTTATTCGGTTATAGACGATACTTATCTAGGTTCCTACATCTTTCTTTTTAAAAAAAACTTGCCTAAAACGAAATTAAAGCGAATTATAATTCGCACTTTTTTACAACGTAAATGGCATGTTTTCATTTGGCTTTTCCTGTATTAAAAATAACAAAATGTCCAATATTCTCAATGTAGGAACACAGATTATATTATCAATTTACAAATGATAGAAAACAAATTGGAAAAACATTAAGTTTTCATTCATCATTTTTGGTATTACGAAACACGTCCAATTTATCGCAAATTTCCAAGAGTTACTAGTGCTATCGCGGCAAGCGGGATGTCAGTGTCATTGTGTGCGTGCTGTCATTACTTCAGTTGCGTTCATAGGTCGAGTTATAAATTTTATTGTAATATTTTTGACACTATTGACTTAAATAAAATAGTACGTAAACATTTAAAGTTTAATAAAAGGAATACAGAACTCTTGAGGACATGTCAGACTTTAGCTGACTAAAAGCGCCGTCAAAAACCCCTTAAAAAAAAGAGTAAAAAAAAAAGCGCCGTTGACGATTTGGGTTCGGTCCAGATGGTTACCGGATGGCTGGACGGCGATTCCAAGCCCAGGGTGGCTAGAAATCTGGGTCGAGATCCTGGCTGCTGGGGCGTCAGGGTATTCCCTCGTCCATGCGGCCGCCTTCTTCGCTAGCATTACTGTTTCGCAAAAGAGGGCTCGGCGCGAGAGGTCGTTGCCACCGATGGCCCCCATGAGAACGCGGCGGTGTTCCGCCTAAACGGGGCACATATGTACATCTCCACCGTATGCTCCACCGTATCCTTCAGACCGTCCACACAATGGTGATAACCAGGCGTTTCTTCCGCCTAAATCCGACGCAGGAGCCTCCCGTACTTGCCATGTCCGGTGAGTATTTGCGTTACGACAGTCGCTGAGATCCTGCCGGAACTGTCTGCCTTACAGCGACTTGTCGTGGCAGCGGAATTTCGCCCCAGGGTTGCATCTCCACGTGTAAATCATGCTTATGCGTGCAAAGGACTGTTGCCTCCACATTCCATGGTAGCAAGCCTGCAGGAAACCATGCAGGTATATTGCAGGAAACCGTGCTTTGTCTTTGTACCATTAGGATGGCTATAACTCCCTGGCATGCGTTCAGCTTGGCAACTGATCACTTTCGCAGCGACGGCGCTCCATAAAGGGCCATGGACCGAACGATGCCTGCGTAGAGCCTCCAGCAGGAGGCGTCTGGACACCCCAGGTTGGACAGGAGCCGCTTGAGTGCTTCAGTCTAATCCAGTTTGAAAGAAAGAAAGAAAGAAAAATAATTTATTTGGTACAGCACAAGGCGCAACACAAAATAAACAATAAGTAACACGTTTGGGAACCAGACGTCGGAAGTGCTCCTCAAAATACCATCGACTGTCGAGGACGAGTCCCAGATACTTGTAAACTTTTATTGTAATTTGGGAAACCGGCGGTGGCTCGTTCCGAGGGCCATGAAAACACATGCTCTCGGACTTGTGCAGTGCCACCTCGAGTCCCAACTGCTGGATCCTCTTCACGACTGTTGCAACTCTGCGTTGCGGTTCAGGACAGGGAGCAGGGTTCTTGCAAGTGAGCCTGTGGCTAATTGGTAGCGGAGATGGGAGCAGGAAGAGAAGGCGATGGAACTTCATCGATTCCTCCCTGATGTGGCGGTTAGGCTCAAGGCAACTTGGGTCGAGCCGGACTACAAAATCTTGCAGATCCTGACTGGACATGGATATTTCTGGAAGAAACTGTATGATATGCGGTTATGTGAGGTTAGCGTGTGCTATTGCGGTGATGAGGACGAAAATTTTGATCACGTTCTGTGGCGATGCCCCCCTTATGACGAACAGCGACGAAATGTGATGGACGGGATCACTCGCTTGGATGAGAGACCGGCTTACTACTGCAATCTCATGGCCTCAAAAGAGTTCGAACACGAATGGCACAGACTAAGGAGTAAGCAAGCAGCGAACCCGTACTGTGTGTTTGTCTTACCCACGTGAGGGGGGACCGTTAGTACGCCGCCCCAGGATGGGGAGAAAGGCAACATGGGGACAAGACGAAAAAATTTGTAAAGGAGTCAAGAAGCGGCTGCGGTGATAGCGCGCTCATATTTATATGGGTGGGCTGTGTCCGCAGCCGTCTCATTTCGATTCGGCCCATATGACATGATGTCGGTGGGGCCAAGGCTGGTTGGAGGTTGTTGCAACCCTGCGTTCCGCTAGTTCGACCGCCGCCTGTTACGACTCTCCCTTCGTTAGGATCAGCGTGTCGTCTGTATAATAGACCACGCTGACCCCGTTGGGGAGGTCACATAGCACATAGTATGCAAATATGGCTACAAAAAACGGTGACATAAAAATATAAACTACACTACAACTAGTGGCGGAGCCATGAGCGGATGAGAATGCTCCCCTTTTGACGGGAATAGAGCGTTCATCACACCCTTCATAAACAGGGGCCGGTACTCTGTGTCAGCGGGGGAGCCCAGGTACGGAGCTTGTTACGCACCATTTCGTAGGGTCGTCCCCACGGGTCTCTGTCCAGAGTCCCCAGCTACACGTCGCGGGCCTCCAGTTTGGCCAGCCGTATCTCCGCTCTGAGGGTGCGCTTCGCTGTTCTTTATTCCTCGTACGCACCTGGTACGGGTGGAGCCGGATCTTGCGGATGGCCAGTTTGGCTTTTGCAGGGAGCGCTCTATTTCGACCCCGGTATCACCAGGTGCCGGTCTACCTCATTCGTGTGATCGAGGCCTACCTGAAGGACAGGTTCATTATCTGCCCCGCTCACCGTGGAGAATGGAAACGCCGAGAGATGTCGTGCGGTGTTCCCCAAGGATCGGTACCAAGATATGGGTCGGACTGTTTTTGGTACTTGTCCTCGACAGCCGTTGGAATTTCGAAGAACACTTCGGACGTCTGGCTCCCAAACTGGACCGGACTGGGGCTGCCCTGAAGCGGCTCCTACCCAACATAGAGGTCCTTAGCCCTTTGCCGGAGGCTCCACGCAGCATTGTTTGGTCCATGGCTCATTACGGAGCGCCGGTGTTGGCCCCATTGCTGTGAAAGCGACCGGGAGCAAAGCTGAACGCATCCCAGAGGATCATGGCCATTGCGGGGATACCGCACGTTCTCCAGCGAAGCGACGAGCCTCCTTGCTGGTCTGCCACCATGGGATCTAGAGGCAACAGTCCTTGCACGCATGCACAATTTGCGCATGGAGTTGCAACGCCGGGGTAAAAAACCACTGACGAAGGCGGTCAGAGTACCGGCGGGATCTTGGGGCAAGCCATAATTATGGCGATAAATCCAATCTTTGAGGAGTGGGTGAATAGACGTGGAAACATCCTCACCTTCCGCATGACGACACCTCACCTCGTGGTAAGTTCGGAAGAAACGCCTGGCTGTCATCATTGTGTAGACCGCCCGGAGGACAGGGTGGAGCCCGGAGGCGATGGTATGCTCCACTCAGGCGGAGCACTGCCGCCGCGCTGTGTACTCGTGGGAGTGACCCTGGTACAAGCCATGGACCGGAATGTGTAGGAATGGCAGGTGGTCGGCTCCTTCTACGAAGCAGTTATGCTAGCAAAGGAGACAGTCGTACACGTGAGGGAACATCATTCCTCACGCCCCAGCCACCGGGATCCTGATCCCTTTTTCCAGTCACCGTAGGCGCAGGGTTGCGGACGGCGAGCAATTTGTATCTCTCCGTCCGGTAAGCGTCCGTACCGAGCTCGAGACGTCGATGTTGCATAGTGTTCCACTCGCATCTCGAGGACATGTCAGCAAAACCGTAGGGGCCCAGCAGGTTCGAAGTCTACTGAGGCCAAGGGTTGAGCGAAAGAGAACATCGGGGCCTTGAAACGAAAGAACAGTTTTCATTTCCCTAAAAGTCTGACACTAAAAGAGCGGCAGAAGTCATTGAATAATTTCCCACCTATGAAAAAAGCTCTCGCCTCCATAACATTTTCTGATTTGACCACAAGAAGACCACCTTGGGCACGCCACAATTATGGCAGTAAATCCCCTCTTGGAGGCATGGCTGGAAAGACCTCACGGCGCGGGCGTCCTCACCTTCCGCATGACGCAGGTTCTCACCGGACACGTAAGTTCGGTAGGTTCGGGCTGTACCGGATTCGTACGGAAGTGACGCCCGAGTGTCGCCACTGTGCGGAACGCCCGGAGGACACGGTGGAGCACGCAGTGGAGGTGTGCCGCTTAGGCAGAGCATCGCCTTGCCCTCGTGGAGGTGATCGGCGGCGGCGATCTCTCGTGCCAGACTGGTACAGGCCATGGTTCGGAGCGAGGAGGATCAGTAGCAGGCAGTCGCCTCCTTCTGCAAAGCAGTAATGCTAGCAAAGGAGGAGGCCGACCGTATCAGGCAACGGCGCTCACAGCCGCTGCCGGGATTCCGATCCCAATTTCCGGCCACCGTAGGCGCGGGCTTGCGGACGGCGAGCAATCGGTAGCTCGCTGTCCGACCGTCCGGTAACTGTCCGGATCGAGCCCAAGTCATCGACTGCGCGAACTGTTCCCGTGCGCCTCAAGGAGTTGTCAGCAACAGAAGGGGTCCAACCGGGTCGAAGCCTACTGGGGCCAGGGTTAGCTCCGAAAGGTAGCTCAGCCCCGGTACGAAAGACAACGAAGGAACAGGAGTGGGTTTTTAGTCAGTAAAAGTCTGACACTATCTCCCGCTCCACCCAAGAGCGGGGAATATCATTAGATGATTTTCCCACCGTAAAAAAAGACCACCTTTGTATGACATATCTGCTATTGTTATCATAATATGTTCAGATATTGGCGCGGTAATAAAATTTCCAAAAAACGCATTACTAGTTCGTACATTCACAAACAATTCCCGAAGTATTCGGCAAAAATAAAGCAAATAATGAATATACCTCATTTTACTAACAATAAATTGTAAGACGCTCACATACACACACACAGCTGCACTCCGTCACTTGTTTTTGTCAAACAGAGATAGCTATATTCCACGAACGAATTTTGAATACGCGTCAACTTGCAGTTGCGAGTGACATTCGCCGGCCTCTTAAGATGAGGCGATGGCACAAGTTAAAAGATATAGCTGTTTTAAACGAAAGTAAACACAATATAATACAATGTTTGTTAACGAATAATCACAGATATGTTAAAATAAAATGGTAGGCCATTTAGTTTAGTTAACATTAAATATTTAGTGCGAAACGTAATCGTTCTTGTTTGTGCCTCTCTGACAAGTACGGCTTTTTAGCAGGTTTTCTGTGATGCACGCCTTCAGCGTGAAGTGCACGGCGAACAGTATCCATCGAGGTGTCATATAATTCCGCAAAATCTCTCGTTGGTGCGAAACCATTCGTTTCGTATACGTCCACCATATGTCGTCGCTGCGCCTCGCTAATAGGCTTCGGTCTCCCACTTCTCTTTCGACTAGCAAGGCTACCTTCTTCCTCATATCTTTTTAGCCAAAGATTTACAGTATTTTTCTAAAATAAAAAAAAATATATATTAGGCAGCTATACCTACTTCACTTCATTTTCATTATATAAAATGTTAATAATCATAATTATTGAATATAATTTTAAAATAAAACTGCATTTATTAATCCAATAACCAATCCAATAAACCCAACGATTTACGTATTTCTCTTTTAAACCTCATAAAGATACGATGAATGGATTCATAAATGGCATACGTTTTAATTAGAAGATTAATTTGTAATAAAGTTACAATTCATTAATAGCTATTATACTCACATTCAGTCCGGTTTCTTCAGATATTTGTGTTTTATTATGACCACTTTTATGCAGCCCAATGATAGTCGCCCTCACTTCAATACTAATATTAGCCTGCATTTTGCGAATATTACAATACTGTCAACCTCACGTCACTAACCAACAACTACAACCAAACGACAGTTCATTTCGGTTAAGTTAAAACTCATGTCTACCTCGCAGAAATCTAATTCTTTATTTAGTTTTTTTCTGATCTACCTTTCTAACTCTAAGAAATGTGTGAACAAGTTAAAGAATAATTTAATATATGTAATGCAAATACATAACTTCCAATCGGGTAAGAACTTACAAAAAGTCAATAATTGCGTGGGATTTGAACTTGCGGCACACTGATTTGCGCTTCAATCTGTGTGCCTATACCACTGGGCCATCTTGACTTATGATAAGTTGATGAAATTGTGAATTTCAATCATTTGTTGGCGAAACTTGAAAATAAAAGGTCGTAAGTCAAACTAAACGTCAAACGAATAAGTTTTAAGAATTCTTATGGACTTTTGCAAGTGATAGTACCTGGGACTCATCCTCGACAGCCGATGGAATTTCGAGGAGCATTTCCGACGTCTGGCTCCCAAACTCAACCGGACTGGGGCCGCTCTCAAGCGGCTCCTGCCCAATCTTGGGGGTCCAGACGCCTCCTGCCGGAGGCTCTACGCGGGGATCGTTCGGTCCATGGCCCTCTACGGGGCGCCGGTGTGGGCGCCGTCGCTGCGAAAGCGACCGGCGGGCATTCTGAACGCCTGACAGAGGGTCATGGCAATTCGGATGGTGCGGGGATACCGCACGATTTCCTGCGAAGCGGCGAGCCTTCTGGCTGGCCTACCACCGTGGGATCTGGAGGCAACAGTCCTTGCACACATGCACGACATGCGCGTGGAGATGCAACGCCGGGGTGAAAGTCCTCTGCCGCGACAGGTCACGGCATGGCGGACAGAGCTCCGGCGGGATCTCATGGTGGAATGGCGTCAGCGACTATCGCAACCCCGTCACGGGCACGCCACAATTATGGCGATAAGTCTCCTCTTTGAGGCGTGGCTGGAAAGACCTCACGGCGTCCTTACCTTCCGCATGACACAGGTCCTCACCGGAAATGGCAAGTTCGGGAGGTTCCTGTTCCGAATTAAAGCGGAAGTGACGCCCGGGTGTCGCCACTGTGCGGAACGCCCGGAGGACACGGTGGAGCACACAATCGCGGTGTGCCCTGCTTGGGCGGAGCATCGCCGTGCCCTCGTGGGGGTGATCGGCGGCGGAGACCTCTCGCGCCGGGCCTTGGTCGAGGCCATGGTCCGGAGCGAGGAGGAGTGGCAGGCGGTCGCCGACTTCTGCGAAGCAGTAATGCTCGCTAAGGAGGAGGCCGACCGCATCAGGCAACGGCGCTCTCGCCGCCGCCGCCGGGATTCCGATCCCGATTTCCAGCCACCGTAGGCGCGGGCTTGCGGACAGTGAGCAATGGGTAGCTCGCTGTCCGGCCTTCCGGTAACCGTCCGGACCAAGCCTAAGTCGTCGACGGCGCGCGCTGTTCCCGCGCGCCTCAAGGAGTTGTCAGCAACAGCAGGGGCCCGGCGGGTCGAAGCCTACTGGGGCCAGGGTTATCCGAAAGGGCGCTCGAGCCCCGGTATGAAGGCTCGTAGGAACGGGATGGGTTTTTTAGTCAGTAAGAGTCTGACACTATCTCCCGCTCCGCCCAAGAGCGGGGGTTGTCATAAGATGATTTTTCCCATCGAAAAAAAAAAAAAAAAAAAAAAAGGCCCAGGGGCCCAAGTCTGCTATTTTTATAAATTCGTCATTCCAATACGATCCCATTGTCATTTTGGTAAAAGTTCGTAATCTGCTAATTCATAATGATCGATCATTGATCAGTCAATGGTCTCGTAATAGAATTGTGGTAAAATGAAAATATTAAGCTTATTAGAAGCACAGACTGCACAATGATGTTCTAATGTTAGGACACTGATTAAAGGAACTGTCAAAATTTTAGCAGACTACCGCATACGTCAGATATTCATTTATCATTGTGTACAAGATTACCATTCTATGCCATTTTTTTCAATGGAGTGTCTGTGGTTGACCATTGGAAAGTCATAATGATGCCATTATATTAGTAGATTACGAAAACTTGTCAAAATCAACAATTATGAAATCAATGATAGAACATTCTGACACTATTCTAATAGCAGACTTGAGGCCCATGTCAAAAAAAATCTAAATACAAAGTAGACAATTAAAAAAAATATTGAAACAGTTACTAATTGAAAACTGTTATTATACGACTGATGAATTTCTAAATGACGAATTAATTTAGTAATTATTTATTTTATTTGACTGTGGCCGGTTTTCAATTCTTATGTTGAAATATTGAATTGACATTACTCCATATCGTGACATTTATATTTTTTTGATTATATTTAATTATCATCATTGAATTAAATTTGACATATCTAGCAAATTATTGGAGTTTACTACTCGCATGATTAATATTGTATTTTTCTTTTTTCATGCATGCAAACCATATTTGTACGCTTCTAGGCATAACATAGCGACCTATGAACTTATTTTAGATCTGTATTCACTACCTGTGTTAAACAAATAATAAATGATTATTGATTATTATTCCTTTATTCATATTTTATACTTGTTAAAATACATTTTTAAATATTCCTTAAAAAAACAATTAAAAAAAAACATTTAAAAATATAAAAAACAGTATCCCACCGGTGTCGGGAACAGGGTCCAAGCTACCGGCGGTCAGGGCTCCAGAGAAAGGAACCTCCTAACAATACGAGCCGAGTCCAGAAGAACTGCTCTCTGAATCAAGCCCTTGATCCAGTCGCCTAACGAGAGCGTCCTAAGGTGTTGGTCGAGGCTCTTGGCTATTAAGCCATTGGCTGACACAACTATCGGTACAATGATCGCTGAGTCCACTTCCCACATGTCGACAACCTCGCGAGCCAAGTCAATACACTTGATTTGTTTGTCTTTCTCGGCTTTCACGAGGTTCTCGTCATGCGGAACGGTTATTATTATTATTGAGTAATAGCATTTCTGAGCTTCATGAATTAACTAATATTCAATTACCTAACTGAGTTAAATTTAAAGTTTGTCAAGTTTGAAGCTTTATAGCCGCCGGCAACGTATTTCTATAGATGAGTCTTGTTCTTCTTGGTGTAATACTTCTGCCGGTGTGTCTCAGGGTGGCGTCTTATCTCCTTTACTCTTCGCAATATTTATAAATTCTATTTCCAAAAAACTTCTTTCCTTCTACCACCTCTATGCTGATGATTTGCAAATTTATAGACAATCTCCCCATACGGATTTAGATGCCGCTATTAATATCATTAACCAAGACTTGGCTTCAATTTGTGAGTGGAGTGAGGCGCACGGTCTGAGGGTAAATCCATCGAAGACTCAAGTCATCGTTTTTGGCAGCTATAGGTTGATGCCGAAGGTAAACTGGTCCCAGCTGCCTCAGGTTCTATTCAACGGTACTGCTATTCCAATAAGCGAGAAGGTTAAGAACTTAGGGGTTTGGATAGACAAACATCTTTCTTGGGGTCCCCAATTACAAGAGGGAAGTCGCAAAATATTTGCTTCTGCCAAGTCCCTGAGACGGTTGCGTAACTTTCTGCCCACTGCCACTAAAATTGCTCTTGCTCAGTCACTCTTACTCCCTATCCTTGACTACGCTGATGTCAGTTATGTCGATCTCACTGAGGCACAACTTGATAAACTTGAGCGACTTCAAAATGTTTGTATACGATTTATATTTGGCTTGCGCAAGTATGATCACATATCCGATTTTCGTACAAAACTCAAGTGGCTTCCAATACGTCTTCGCCGGAACGTACACATCTTGTCTCTGCTATACAGTGTTCTGTTCAATCCTAAAACCCCCGCTTATCTTAAAGAACGTTTCAAGTTCCTTCATGACACACATACTAGATATCTTAGGTCATCGGAAAACTTGAGGTTGGAGATGCCAAGTCACTCCACTAACTTTTATGATAAGTCGTTTGCAGTTCAGGCTGTGCGGCTGTGGAATGCTCTGCCCGTGTTGGTAAGGCAAGCTCAAACACTCACAACTTTTAAAAATGAGGTTACAAATCACTACCTTTCCTCCTGAATGTTAAATTGTCATTAAGTACAGTATTCCTCTGCTTTTATAATAATATTTATATATATATATACAAGGTGTCGTTTTGAAGCTGCAAAATATTTCAGGAGGTAATTATGTTAGTGATTCTCGACCCGAATCAATAATAAAATAAGTAGGTAATTTTTTTTTTTTTTATAACCGCGCTTTTTTTCACACACACAAACACGGAACAATAAAGGGCGTTTTCACACACACTAACTCGCAACGATAGTTTCATAAATAATGTATCATCCAATCATCATCCCGCACGCCACACCCTAGCCACGCCCCCGCGGCCATCGATCAATCGATTTAGTTTAGTGTAATTAAAAAATTAAATAACAAGTATTACTGATTATTGACCAGGTATCGTTTGTTTACCTACATGATTATTTATGAGTTTTATTACAACCTCCTGAAATATTGTGCAGTTTTAAAACTGCACCTTGTATACATATTAGGGTTATATATATATATATATTATATATATAATATATATATTGTATTGTTTGTAATATATTTATTTTTTATTTATTTATTATATTCTTAATAATAATACATGTAATCTATGTGTTCTTAATTATAATATATGTAATTTTGCTAGTTTATGTATTGTATATATGTAAATAGTACACCACGAACTACCTGCGTATCTTTTTCTCCTTCTCTGTCAAATCCATCCAAAGGTTGTCTTTAAAAAATCGCTTTTAGCGATAAGACCACCCATTGTGGCACCCTATTAATTTTAAGTTTCTTATGTAACTGCTTTATTTTTGGTGTACAATAAAGAATTTATCTATCTATCTTTATTTTTGACGGAAGATGACTTGCAGGGTGAAATAGAGGTTTTAAATCCTGAAAATATAACGAACAGTGATATTTCAATTCAATTCAATTTATTTCCACAACATAAAACAACCTTAATCATGTTTACATAACTATTGCTTACTTATTTCCTAAAATACACATACCTTAAATAAAAATCGTAGGTACACTTAAAGCTTTGGTTGTTGCGAAACCGATTCACCTTGACCCCCGTACTAGTTTGAACTGTATTACGGTGGGACAGTATTCCTCGCTCGCAGTACACTACTTTAGTTACGCACACAGCCTGAATTAGACAAAAATAACATTAGACAATACAAATGCACTTACTTGACTTATACTTGTAAAACTGTGGGTGTTGTAAATATTATAACGAACATAGCCACCGCAAAGGATTTGGTCGACCCAAAACGCTATTCTGTTCATGATATTTCCTGTTGTCTTGATCATCGTCAACAGCACGAAGTGCCGTCGAAGCTCCCACAGATTCAAATAGCAAAGTTTGATGGTGCATATTTCCGCTGGTTGGAATTTTGAGATACGTTTGAGAATCTAATCCATAATAATAATCGTATTTCGCCTCGGGTGTCGCCACTGTGCGGAACGCCCGTAGGACACGGTGGAGCACACAGTCGTGGTATGCCCTGCTTGGGCGGAGCATCGCCATGCCCTCGTCGGCGATCGGCGGCGGAGACATCTCGCGCCGGGCCTTGGTTCAGGCCATGGTCCGTAGCGAGGAGGAGATGCAGGTGGTCGCCGACTTCTGCGAAGCTGTAATGCTCGCAAAGGAGGAGGCCGACCGCATCAGGCAACGGCGCTCTCGCCGCCACCAGGATTCCAATCCCGATTTCCAGCCACCGTAGGCACCGCGGGCTTGCGGACAGTGAGCAATGGGTAGCTTGCTGTCCGACCGTCCGGTAACTATCCGGACCAAGCCCAAGTCGTCGACGGCGTGCACTGTTCCCGCGCGCCTCAAGGAGTTGTCAGCAACAGCAGGAACCCAGCCGGGCCGAAACCTACTAGGGCCAGGGTTATCCGATAGGGAACTCGAGCCCCGGTATGAAGGCTAGAAGGAACAGGGTGAGTTTTTTACTCAGTAAAAGTCTGACACTATCTCCCGCTCCGCCCAAGAGCGGGGGTTGTCATAGGATGATTAACCCCACCAAAAAAAAAACACTGGGTCCATCATTTTTTTTATACCGTAATATAGGGTATCAAAATAAAGGGCTCAAAGAGACGCGTTCAAAAGTATCACTTACTAAAACTTAGGAAGTAGAAAAGTTGACAAACTCATCTCGCCATCTCCTTCCGGGCTTACCGCGTCGTTGGTTTCTGATGTCTTCGACCCAATCTGCTATCTATACCTTCGCCAGCTAGGAAAAAAACGGAACTTTGTTTTACGACGGTCTATCTGTCTGTTTGTCAAGACCCTTTATCTCGGGAACGCGTGAAGCTATCGAGTTAAAATTAAAAACCTTAAACTCATATCTGCGGTCAAAAAAATCAAACTTCTAAGTTAACGAAAACAAGTTACAGTCTCGTAGCACAAGTATGAGAAAAAAATCTGAAAACCATAAAATAAACACAAAAAAAAATTCATCATCATCATCATCATCATTTCAGCCGACAGACGTCCACTGCTGGACATAGGCCTCCCCCAAGCGTCGCCACAACGAACGATCATGTGCGTCCCGCATCCATCGGATTCCCGCTACCTTCACCAGGTCGTCAGTCCACCTTGTAGGAGGCCTTCCAACACTGCGTTTTCCGGTACGCGGTCGCCACTCCAGAACCTTTCGGCCCCAACGGCCATCTGTTCTGCGAGCAATGTGCCCTGCCCATTGCCACTTAAGTTTGGCGATTCTTTGTGCTATGTCGGCAACCTTGGTTCTCCTGCGGATATCTTCATTTCTGATTCGATCACGCAAGGAAACTCCGAGCATAGCCCTTTCCATTGCTCTTTGGGTGACTTTAAGCCTTTTGATGAGGCCCATTGTGAGCGACCACGTTTCGGATCCATATGTCATCACTGGCAACACAAACTGGTCATAGACTTTCGTCTTGAGACACTGTGGTATGTTGGATGAGAAGATACCGCGTAGCTTCCCGAACGCTGCCCAGCCGAGTCGGATTCGACGGTTGACCTCTTTCTCGAAATTAGATCTACCCAACTGGACTGTCTGCCCGAGGTAGACGTAATCGTCCACAACTTCGAGTATAGAGTCTCCGATCTTGATAGGAGTGGGTGCTACATGGTTGTTTATCATGACTTTAGTTTTGTCCATGTTCATTTTAAGACCCACTCTTTCGGAAGCTCTACTGAGGTCATTGAGCATTGTACTGAGCTCTTCTGTAGTCTCAGCCATGACTACTATGTCGTCGGCAAACCGAAGGTGAGTGATGTACTCGCCATTGACATTAATGCCTAGTCCACTCCAGTCCAGAACCTTGAAGACATCCTCCATTGCGGCCGTGAACAGTTTCGGAGAAATGACGTCTCCCTGCCTCACACCTCGCTGCAGGAGGATAGGTTTCGAAGTCTGGTCCTGAAGTCGGACTGACATAGTGGCGTTTTCGTACAAACACTTCAGCACCTCGATGTACCGATAGTCAATCTGGCACCTTTGGAGAGACTGCAGTACAGCCCAAGTCTCGATCGAATCAAAGGCTTTCTCGTAGTCCACAAACGCTAGGCAGAGAGGCAGATTATACTCCTCGGTCTTCTGTATAACCTGTCGTAGCGTATGTATGTGGTCCACGGTGCTGAAGCCTTTTCGGAATCCGGCTTGTTCGGGAGGCTGGAAGTCGTCGAACCTGCGCGCGAGACGATTCGTGATGACTCTGGAAAACAGCTTGTAGACATGGCTCAGAAGTGAGATGGGCCTATAATTCTTCAGTAAGGCCTTGTCGCCCTTCTTAAAGAACAGTACCACCACGCCTCCGCTCCATGCCTGTGGCGTTTTTCCCTCGAGTATGACGGAATCAAACAGCTTCTGAAGGGCCTTAAGGATCGGTTTTCCACCCGCCTTCAAAAGTTCGGCCGTAATTCCGTCGTCACCCAGTGCCTTATTGTTATTAAGCTGCTTCAGAGCCATCCTAATCTCGTACAGGCTGACGTCCGGGATATCTTCGGTATAGTGTCGGCTCAATCTAGCTCTTGGGTCGTTTGCTGGATTTACAGTGGGTTTAGTGATTGACGTGTACAACTGTCCATAGAAAGCTTCGATCGCTCCTAGAAGCTCTGGTTTGGCGGATATGACTCTGCCATCTTCGGTCTTCAGTTTCGTGAGCTGGCTCTGCCCAATAGACAGATCTCTTGCTAACACCTTGGAGCCCTTATTTTGCTCAATCGCGTCTTTAATTTTTCCCATATTATAATGACGGAGATCGCGTTTCAAGGACTTAGAGATCCGTTTATTGAGCTGCCGATATGTGTACGAATCGTCTGAAGACTGCAGAATCATCTCACGCCTCTCCTTCATGAGCTGGAGAGTTTGATCGGTGACCCTCTTGCTCTTATTTGTACGAGTCTTAAAGAGTTTAGAGCCGACCGTATGGACAGCTTCCACGAACCCATCGTTGTATTCGTCCACGGAGCTTCCTAGGCATTCGAAACGATTTTGAAGTTCGAGCTGAAAGCTTTCGGAGTTATGGATTTGGATCTGTGCAGGACGGAGCGTAGACTTCATCAGTCGAGATCTTTCAAGCTTGACATTGATATTTCATTTTAAAAAAAAATTGCGATTCGGAAAAAAAATTGTTACTTCAATTCGGGAATTAAAGTAAGTTTGTAAGAAACTTTCAAAGCGCGAGTCCGACTCGCACTTGGCCAGTTTTTTTTTATCAGGACCGTAAAAAGTCTTTCAAACAATTCAACAGCCCCGGCAAACAATAGTAACAGTGCTTCCCCTCAATTATGCTGTTTAAGTTAACCTTCAGTACAATTCATATTGTGTATCACATATAATTATAACTACTGCATCGTATAATTATCTCACATCGCAGTATTGATCGCGGCTCAGACCTGCGCAGTGCACTAGCTGGTCTAGACTTATAGACTTGCTTTGTGCAACGCCGCAGTGCGACACCAGCCGTCTGCCGCGCCTGACGAGTTAGTGCTCCGAGCTGTCATCGGGGCTCCGGAGCTTTGAGCTCTGGAGCCCTACCATACCTTGTGCCTGGACAATAAGGAGATAAAGGTTAGTCAATAAACATTAATTATAATAATTTTCGGTTCTCGGCTGGGCAGCGTTCGGGAAGCTACGCGGTATTTTCTCGTCCAACATACCACAGTGTCTCAAGACGAAAGTCTATGACCAATACGTGTTGCAAGTGATGACACATGACTCCAAAACGTGGTCGCTCATAACGCCTGATCAGAAGGCTTACAGTCACCCAAAGGGCAATGGTAAGGGCTATGCTCGGAGTTGCGTGATCGAATCAGAAATGAAAATATCCGCAGGAGAACCAAGGTTGCCAACATAGCTCGAAGAATTGCTAAACTTAAGTGGCAATAGGCAGGGCATATTGCTCGCAGAACAGTCCGTTGGGGCCGAAAGGTTCTGTAGTGGCGATCGCGTACCGGAAGACACAGCGTTGGAAGGCCTCCTACAAGGTGGACCGATGACCTGTGAAGGTTGCGGGAATCCGATGGATGCGGGAGGCACAGGATCGTTCATTGTGGCGACACTTGGGGGAGGCTTATGTCTAACAGTGGACGTCTATCGGCTGAAATGATGATAATAATTTATTTATTTGTCAAGCATCACATTCATATAAAGAAAAAATAATAATCAAACAGATTCAATTTGTAAAATTAAATTAACATTTGGTCTCGGTGGAAATAAAATAAAATTAACATTTGATTTGTTACAATATCGAGATTGAAGGATTTTTTAACCCATTTAAAGAAAAGGAGGAGGTTCTCAATTCGATTGTATTTTTTTTTAACTTCAAAAAAAGAGGAGGTTCATTTGATATGCCAGCCAAACCGTAGGGTCAAAGCGTACCTGGGCCATCGGTTGTGCGAAAGAAAACCCCAGGGTCCTAGAATGAAGACAAAGAAGGAACAGGAGTGGGTTTTAGTCAATAAAAGAATTACACGCCCTCCCGCTCCGCCCAAGGGTGGGAAAAATCATTGGATGTTTTCCCATCTAAAGAATATATATAACAATTAAAAGTAAGCATTGCCATACAGCGTCGCAATGCCGCCAGTCTTTTGGATATAAATATTACCAGTCGACAGCGATGCGGAGTTTTTTTAATGCGGACAGCATCAAAAAACTCGTTTAGATTTTAATTTTTTCTTTTTTTTAGTTCTTTATGACTTTAATTTTTATTTAATGATAGAAAATAAATAGTAAATGAGTCAATATAAAAAAAAATCATTCCTTCCATTGTTCGCCACTAGGTAACTTCTTATCAGTTCCTATCGAACACGAATCTAAGTCTTTCTGTCATCTCCTTCGTGGTCTGCCGCGACCCCATTGTACAATTTCAGGGCATCAATAGTCTTCCTTGCAAACCTTTTTAAACCTGACTTTTTTCCACATTCCAGGTTTCTGGTAAATGAGCAGCATGATCCACTCCTCGAAGCACAGTCTACACTGTACCAAGCAGCCTTTCAACCATGACATTACTTGATGGGGTGTAAGTGGCCCTACCACCACCTGCAGAGCCAAAGTCAACCTCACCTGCCCGCGGTGCACCCTGCTGAAAACACCAACGAGGCTCTGGCGGATCTCCACTCATGAGGTTCTGGAATACTTCATCTTAACCTCATTTGGGAAGAGTCTTTCTGCGCTGCCACCGGCAGAGCCGTGACAGCGCGTATACTTTTTTGTTGAGTATGCCTTAACTAACTTTAAACTCAAAGTTACTTGTATTTATCTCGTCAAGAATTCGAGAAACGATGGAGCTTGTTTTTCGCATTTTTGAGTCTAAACTGGTTTTTTTTTATCTTTTATAAACTAGTACTTGACTGCGATCCCGCCTGATGGTAAGCAGTGATGCAATCGTTGATGGTGAGGCGCACTAGTTTATTAAAAGCCTATTCACTCTAGCCTTGAAGACACCTAAATTAACTGGATTTTAACTATCTAAGCATACACTAATTAATGAAACTCTTTATTTTTTTGGAAATGCATAGTCAGGGCAGGTGTGGATTTAAGAGAAGGGGATCAGAGGTATATTTTTTTTAAACTCAGGGCCACTTCCTCCGTCAAAAAAACTGGTTCTCTGAACTCCTTCCGTAAGCCTTGGATCCGCACCTGAACGTACGGTCTTGCAACAGGTAATTGCATTTTATTTCTGCAATGTAATGCGTTTATCGTTATGGTATAACTGTATTTAAGTACGTAGTTGGTGTTATTGAACTTACAGTGCTTTTAGGCTAAGCTTGTACATTTGTAAATAGTCTGTAACTATGTTACAAAAATACAATAATATGAAAAGATTTTTGTTTTATTTTTTACTAGCTTTTTCCCGCGCGGCTTCGCTCCGGCTCTTCTCTACTCCACCCTACTATACCATACTCTACCCTATAATTCCCTGCTATTCCCTACTCTACCTTATCCTACTCTACACTACTCTACCCTACTATACCTTACTCTACCCTATAATTCCCTACTATTCCCTACTATACCCTATCCTACTCTACCCTACCAAACTACAAACCTACCCTACAAAAATCTACTAAATAGTCCGCACAAAGCCTAAACATTTGGTTTGGATAGGTGAGCCCGTTCTTGACTTATAAAATTACAACGAAAAGTGGCATTGATTTTTATAAATATAGATTCTAGATACTTCGGTACATCGTCATCTGTAGCGCAGTACATTGGATTTACATAGGATTGTTAATCCAATGTACTGCGCTCTCGACTCGTCGCTGCGGCCAGCGCTGCGCTCAAGGCTGTTTTCTTAGAGAATAGCACCCCAGCAAGAAATACGTCGAGATAGCAGTAACACTCAATGTAAGTCTAATAAATAAATTAATTAAAAAGTCGTATTAGTTTCGCAAAATTTAAAAGACTCCATAGTGTAATGTAGTAATATATAACACTTACTTTATCGCATGTTAAATCGAAGTATTGATCGCTTTTTGTGACATGCGCAGAGGGCCTACGCGGTAACCTTTATTCTCGCGACCAGAAGTTTTTTGAGGAAGGAAAGAGTAGGTACCTATATCGGACTTTTACTGATCAAAACCCCCTCCGAAGTTCCTTCTTTGCTTTATAGAATAGAAATAGAATAGAATAGCATTTATTCGGCGCAAGCAACACAATATACCACAACATAAAATAATAATAAAAAAAAAGAGTACAGACACACAATACAGTTGCAGTGACTGTGCCTGAACCGAAAGGGTCACCAACTCAGCAATTTGCTGGGTGTTTGACGCCCAGCAAATTGCTGAGTTGGTGACCCTTTCAGCTGGCACCTGGCACCCCGCAGTGACGCACGTTCCAGGCCTTCGTTCCAGCGCCCCAGGATTCACTTTTGCGCAACCCATGGCTCCAGTTGGCTCCGACATTGACCTCCTACGGGTTTTACAATTACCGGAACGGATCTTGAGCGCTCGGCGTCAGAGTGGGGATCGCTTTGCGCATTCCATATAATGGCGAGCCAATCGTCTTCATTGTTATATACATGCAGCAACGCAGGGAACGAATCAGGAGTGACGTCTATGACACGATGGCGCGGCGAGCCAATCACTGACACTCCCCGCCTCCGCGTCTCACTTCGCTCCACTAAAGAGACTGAATATTTGACTTCTGCGCAACTCGAAGCCAGCGCTCATGATCCGTGCCGACAATTGTACTGACATCTCTTTGAGGCTCGCGAGCAATAATACGCGCTGTTGTCGACTTGGGCTCGGCCCGGACCTCGGTGGCTAGAAATCGAGGTCGGGATCCTGGCAGCTGGAGCTTGAGGAAGTCGCCTCCTTCGCTAGCATTATTGCTTCGCAGAAGGAGGCGACTACCCGCCATTCCTCCTCGCTCCGGACCATGGCCTGTAACTCGGAACGGCATACGACTAGCACAGGTAACATTTTGTTGTCGACTGCACTAATTAGATGTTACGATGCAAATAATAAGGAACACATCGCTCGAGCGCTTCTCGACTCAGGTAGTTCGGCTTGTCTAATGACGGAGACTTTATACAATAAGTTGAAGTTGCCCTACGTAAACGGGTTCCCTACTTGATTTCGAAAGTTGATGATTCGATTTTTATTATATCGAACATGGTATGTCGACAATTCAGTTGTACGATGTTTTATTCCATCGATGCTTTATTGGTGCGATGTAACGTTTGTGCGAAAAATTCTGTTGCGAAATACCCTACAGCGATTGCTTATTAGTTCGCTAATTTATTAGTTCGATAGTATGTCGGTTCGAAACGCCTACTGTTGTCCGTGAAATTTAATTATAATCTTATTTAAACGTTAAGGAAATACATTAAATACCCACCATACCAATACCATTAAATACACAGAAAGATCGATACAAGGTATAAACAATTCTCAGTCTCATGTTAATAAAATGTGTCGTGTGCATATTAAGTCGTTGTACGAATCGTACTCAAATAATTTAACTTGTTTTGTCTTGCCCACAATTACTGATAATGTTCCCGCTAGACAGGTACATGTAAATATACCTTCAAATATTCAATTAGCTGATCCATATTTCCACACAACGGCTTCTATTGATATGATTATAGGGGCTGATGTATTCTGGAGTTTATTAGGATCTGATAAGATTTTATTAGGTGATGGGAAACCAACACTTCACCAAACTAGACTAGGTTGGCTAGTTTGTGGCCCAATTAACGGCGGCTATAATTATAATTTTAATTCTTCTCAACTTTCTTCAATTAAATGTAATTTCGTAAATGATTATTACGAAAGTTCTTCCAGTTCGAATGAGTTAGATGACATCCGAAACCAATTGACGCGTTTCTGGCAGCTTGAGGAAGTTAGCCATGATGCATTGACTTATTCAGCTGAGGAGAACATGTGTGAAGAACACTTCATAAAAAACATGACGCGCTTATCAGATGGCCGTTTTAGTGTTAAGATTCCGTTGAAGGAATCTCCGTAGGGCTTAGGTGATTCATATCATCGTGCAAAACGATGTTTTCTGTCAATAGAGCGCAGAAACCTCAGCCAACTTGACAAAATGTACAAAGACTATATGACTGAGTACATTTATTTAGGCCATATGTCAGAGTGTCATATTAATCAAGATTTGCGGTCATATTATATTCCTCATCACAGAATTCTGCGTGAAAGCAGTAGCACAACAAAATTACGGGTTGTATTTAATGCTAGTGCACCCACTACCCCTGGACTTTCTTTAAATGCAATCCAGATGGTCGGGCTTACTGTTCAGGACGATTTGACTGAAATTATTCTTAGATTTCGAACTCATAAGTACGTTCTCTCTGCTGACGTAGAGAAAATATACAGGCAAGTGTCTGTAGATCCTTCAGATAGGCACCTACAGCAAATCATTTGGCGTGATGATGTTACTAGTACGCTTTAAACTTATCAATTAAATACCGTAACGTACGGTACGGCATGTGCACCTTTTCTCGCGACTAGGTGCATAAAACAAATAGGCCTGGAATGCCAGGATCAAAGGGTCGCTGAAGTCATTCTTCATGATTTTTATGTAGACGACCTGCTGACCGGCGAAGACGTGTATGAGGAAGCTCTCATGTTGCGTCACAAGGTGATTGATGCTCTTGCCTCTGCTTGTATGCCGTTACGGAAGTGGAAATCGAACCAGCCCACTTTAATTTCAGATCCATCTGACGAGTCTTGCTTCGAGTTCCACAAGGAAGGTGATGTCTGTAGTAAAACACTGGGTCTTAGTTGGCGAACAGACACTGATGACCTCATTTTCCCTATACAAGTTCCTGACTGCATAGAAAACACTAAGCGTGGCATGTTAGCAGTAATTGCACGAATTTACGATCCTTTAGGACTGTTAGCGCCGTGTGTCGTGAACATGAAGATGTTGCTCCAAAAACTTTGGCTAGACAAGTTGAAGTGGGATGATCAGTTATCACCTGACATTGCAACAATATGGGCGAACATAATTAAATCATTACCTTGCATTCACAATTTACGGGTTTCACGTCGCGTGCTCTGTGACGCATACAAACACTTTTTTTTTTTTTTTTTCGATGGGAAAAATCATCTTATGACAACCCCCGCTCTTGGGCGGAGCGGGAGATAGTGTCAGACTCTTACTGACTAAAAAACCCATCCCGTTCCTTCAAGCCTTCATACTGGGGCTCGAGCGCCCTTTCGGATTACCCTGGCCCCAGTAGGCTTCGACCCGGCTGGGCCCCTGCTGTTGCTGACAACTCCTTGAGGCGTGCGGGAACAGCGCGCGCCGTTGACGACTTGGGCTTGGTCCGGACGGTTACCGGACGGCCGGACAGCGAGCTACCCATTGCTCTCTGTCAGCAAGCCCGCGCCTACGGTGGCTGGAAATCGGGATCGGAATCCCGGCGGCGGCGAGAGCGCCGTTGCCTGATGCGGTCGGCCTCCTCCTTAGCGAGCATTACTGCTTCGCAGAAGTCGGCGACCGCCTGCCACTCCTCCTCGCTCCGGACCATGGCCTCGACCAAGGCCCGGCGCGAGAGGTCTCCGCCGCCGATCACCCCCACGAGGGCACGGCGATGCTCCGCCCAAGCAGGGCACACCGCGATTGTGTGCTCCACCGTGTCCTCCGGGCGTTCCGCACAGTGGCGACACCCGGGCGTCACTTCCGCTTTAATTCGGAACAGCAACCTCCCGAAACGCATACAAACACTTCGAATTTCACATTTTTACTGACGCGTCGGAGCAAGCATATGGCGCTTGTTTGTATGTTCGTAGTGTGAATGAGCAGGGTGACGTCGACGTGCGATTATTAACAGCCAAAAGTCGCGTCGCTCCTATCAAACCACTAACTATACCGCGACTGGAGCTCTGTGCTGCTGTGCTTGGTGTACGCTTATATCAAAAGGTTGCTAATTCTCTTCACATTAAACCGTCTAGTATTGTTTTTTGGACTGACTCCATGATAGTGTTGGGTTGGTTGAAAATGTTGCCAATAAAATTAAGTACTTTTGTTCGTAACCGTGTTGCCGAAGTGCTAGAAACATCCGGTACATGTACCTGGAGACATGTGTCGACCCACGACAATCCAGCTGATTTAATAACTCGTGGAGTGGATCCTACCGCTATGCAATCACTGGACTTGTGGTGGTTCGGTCCATGCTTCTTAAAAAACGATAGTACTATATGGCCACCCACTGCTATAAATACAGAAACCTTACCAGACATTAAATCTACTATTTTAGTTAAATTAGCCCAAGATCACCACACTACTGAAGATTTATTTAAGGGAATAATCGAGTTTAATCGATTTTCTAATTTTAATCGATTACAGCGTTCCGTTTGTTGTTTTCCGCTTCATTAATATTTGCAAAGGACGTTCAACAAAAACTACATCTTGTTTTAATGCGAATGAGCTACAAGATGCTTTAAACTTTATCATTACTCAGTCGCAAAAGGAGTCTTTCTCTGAATACAATTTATTACTAAATAATAAAAAACTACCCCATAAAAATAGGTTATCAAGTTTAAGCGTATTTTTAGATAAAAACAAAATCATTCGTATAGGGGGTAGGTTACATAACTCAGAATATTTATACACAAAGAAACACCCAATATTGATACAGTCCACTCATCATTTTGTTAAACTTTTATTTAAATCTGAGCACATTAGATTAATGCATGCAGGTCCTCAATTATTATTAAGTACAATCAGAGAGACCTACTGGCCACTAGGTGGTCGCAACTTAGCCAGAGCCTGTTATCGTCAGTGCGTTCGGTGTCAGCGACTAAAGCCACAGACAATTACTCCTCAAATGGGTAATCTACCACTGAACAGACTCTCGCCAGCCGACTTCCCTTTTCAAAGTGTAGGGGTTGACTACGCAGGCCCTATAACCGCGGCTAGTCGTTAAGGTCGTGGATGTAGATTGGTGAAGGTATACATCGTTGTTTTCGTGTGCTTCACCACCAAGGCCATTCATTTAGAGTTGGTTGGTGACTTGACGAGCAGCAATTATTTACAGGCTTTACGTAGGTTTATGTCTAGGAGAGGAAAACCTCTCAACATTTACTCCGATAACGGAACTTCATTTGTAGGAGCCTACAATGAAATATCTGATTTTTTGAAACGCAACTGTGACTCCTTAACTGATAGTGCAGCTCAAGACGGTATAAACTTCCACTTTATACCTTCTTACGCTCCACACTTTGGTGGTCTTTGGGAGGCGGGTGTCAAATCGACCAAATTTCATTTGTTACGAGTGTTGGGCAATTGTAATTTGACTTACGAGGAGCTTAACTCCGTCCTGATACAGATTGAGGCCATTCTGAATTCTCGACCGCTCACACCGCTAACGTCGAACCCAGAAGACCTGTTGCCTCTCACTCCTGGTCATTTTTTGATCGGCCGACCTATCACGTCTCTGCCTGTAAAGGACATCCGGGACCACTCCACTCCTCACTTGACATGCCATCAGCGTATTGAGCAGCTGCGGCAGCATTTTTGGACGAGATGGAGCAAGGAGTACGTCTCTGAACTTCAGCAGCGTGTAAAATGGCGGACCGGCAACAACAATCTGCACCTGGATTCCCTCGTTGTTATCAAGGAGGACAACCAGCCACCCTTGAAGTGGAAGTTGGGTCGCGTTATTGCTCTTCATCCTGGCACAGATGGCATTAGCAGAGTTGCTGACATCAGGACCTCCACAGGAACTGTCAGAAGAGCGTTTTCCAAGATCTGTCCGTTGTTGGAAGACAGCTGTTGAAAGGCAAGCTTTCAACGGCCGGCGGCATGTTGAAGCGTCACTTCAATTTTGCACCACTAGTTTAAGTTAGCAATAAGTAGATAAAATAAATATTAGCTATAAGTTTTTTATCAGGAGTTAACTATTAACTACCGTCATGACTTTTGAATCTCATGACTGACAAAATTAAAACTGATACACTGCAAGCTACGATCCTATATTTTTAATTTCCAAAATTCCTGAGAATATCCTACAATTTTATACATGGTGGTAATTTAAATGACTACTTAAATGACACTTTGACATATTAATTCAATGATTATTTGTATGATTTTATTTGACATTTCTAGTTTCAATTATCTTAATTATCACAATTTAATGTAATTAATTATTTATATAACTTTAATATTTGTACGCCCTTGTGGCAGAACGTGCCGAGACTGAATGTTTAAACCTAAGACCATGTAATGTACATACCTACCACGTTATAACAAATAAATGATTATGATTATGATTATGATCGTCCTTCAGGTCATCCACATATTAGTGACACCCGAGCGTTTCTTTCACCCAAATCCAAAGCAAGAACCTCCTGAATTTACCATGTCTTGTGAGCACCTGTGTCACGCAGAAGGTGAGGACGCTTTGACGTCTTTCCAGCTACTCCTCAAAGAGGGGACCTTGCCGCCATGATGGCGTGCCCGAACAGGAGGGTAAAGCATTAGAAGAGGACGACTCTCTCTAACACCCGTACCTCATTGGTTGTAGATATTTGGGGTAGAAAGCCATTAACATAATAAGGGGAGCGAAGACGGAATACCCAATGGGGTTTTATATTTTCATCTCAATTCCGTCATTTTGTACTAAATGCAATATTTAAAATGAAACTATATTAGACTGAGGCACACGTGAGCCACGCTTAATTTGTACGTAGAGTATAGTAGATTTATAGCGTATAGTACCTTAGTAGGATGTTATTGGGCATTCTACCCCACCCTGATGCGACTTCGCTTCGCTTCGCTTGCTTGTCGCGGTGTGGTAGAATGCACAATAACATTTTTGTGAATGATATGTTAAAAACACTGGTTCAGCGCCTATTCCACTTTCAAAATCTAATTTATAAAATACTCACTATCTTTTATTGAAGGACGGCCATGGTGAGCAAACAAGCAATCGTTTAGTTGTTCGGGTTAGCGACCATGACTTATAAATGTCTATGTAATACATTATTTGAATCATTATCAATATAACCCTTCTAAGCAGTCGTCATGAAATTTGTAAAACAACCGCAATCATTAGTAAAAAAACTTTGTGTGAATTCTCAGGAGACTGGTTTTCGCCATGGAGAATTATTACCTAGCTCGATACGATGCATCATTTGCGGACCGTCAAATTGTGGAAAAACTAATTTATTAATTGGTCTTCTTATACATGAGAATGGTTTAAGATTTCAAAATGTGTATGTTTATTCGAAAACCTTGCAACAACCAAAGTACGTTTTTTTGGAAAAAGTGTTACAACAAGTACCAGGCATTTCATTTCAGAAATATTGTGAAAATGAGCAAGTACTGAGTGTTCAGGACGCAAAACCGAATTCTGTAATTGTATTTGATGATGTTGCTTGTGAAAATCAAAATAACATGCGGGATTATTTTGCTATGGGTAGACACAAGTTCATCGATTGTTTTTATCTAAATCAGACTTACAGCAAAATCCCTAAGCAGTTAGTACGAGATAACGCTAACCTAATCGTTCTTTTTAAACAAGATGAAAGAAATATGAGACATGTTTATGAAGAACACGTCAACACTGACATGACATGGGTTGAATTTCGTGAAATGTGTTCAAAAATATGGAGTATTCCTTTCAGTTATGTTGTAATTAATAAAGATTGTTCCAAAAACAAAGGATGTTATAGAAGTAAGTTTGATACGTTTGTAGTCTTTGACTAAGGGCACAAATACATATATATAAGACTGTTACCTGCCTGAAATTATTATTTGCCTTGCGACGCTGATTCAATTACGACAAACTTTACCAATATGGAAAAATCATTAAAACGACAAATTGTTGACGCAGCAGAAGCTGTAAAGGTAAAAGTACGTAAAATGAGAGATGCTGAGATTAATAATAAACAAGCACTGGAGTCAGTTTTCAAACCTGTAACAGCCTCTCAACTTAATTGCTAATGCTAATAAGCAAACTCCTCTCCTGCAAGCTAATGATGATTTTGCTGATGTTCCGTTTATTAACAAAACTTTGCAGAAAGAAAGAACTGATAGTACAGGAAGTAATGATAATAACTGTGATGAAGTCGATAAATATGAATCCGATGTCAACAGCGACTCTTCCTATGAATCAGTAGTTGAAAGTAATCAAGATTGTGATACGTCATCTTGGTCAGTATCTTCGGAAGCGTTAGTAGATATTCCATTTGGGGTTAGAGCAGAACGTGGGAAACTGATGTTAGGTTCTGCTTGCATAACGGTCAACGATCAGTTGATCACTGTAGCTGGACGTAAATATCGTAATACGCCTGGTTTAAAACAGTTGCTGCTCAAGAAAGATGTAAACTTAAACTTGGTTACAGATAGTAGATATGCAAAATTATAAGTCAATGTTACTTGATACAAATGCACATCGTCGAGACTATGAACCAAGTAAACCAATAAAAAGTAATAAAGGACAAAAATATTTGCAAGTTATTAAACCTCTTTTTAAACTGAAGAATGCAGTTCACGGAAAGGGTCTACCGTTACTAAAAAGGTGGAGAAAAAACGTAGATTTAGTATACTGGGACGATCCTAATGAATTAGTAGAAAGGTTGAAATTGTTAATTGCATCTAGAGATGCTGGCAACACAGGATTAGATAGTGAAATTATATCTATCATTGAAGAATTGCGTGAAAGTAAAGTTATAAATAAATAAATATTTTAAAACTTGTTTATTTTACTATCAGCCTCTCGATACAATACACCTGAAACATGAATGTAGACAAATTTGGTCACTACATCCATAAAAGAATGCGTTTGTCAGAGTTATTTGAGTTTAATGAGAATGCATTGCTAAAATCAGAAAACGGAGATTTCGATTTAAAAACATCAAGACTGAGAGGAGTTAGATCTCCAGTAGAAGCAGATGATGCTGTGAACAAGGATTATGTAGATCGATTGAATGCTGTCACATTAAGAGAAGTAAATAATTTGATTGGTAAATTGCGTTCTCAAATCATAAAAGATGCAAAGGGTACAGTTCAAGCTACTTTAAAAGCAAATATACCTGAGGTTTTAACTCATTTGCAAGATAAGATTCATACTAAAGCAGAGGTAGACAAATTACTTCAAAAAACTCCGTAATGGTAAAACAGCAAATTGTAAAGGAAATCCACAAAGCGGCACGAAGAAACTTTCCACGGCGTTCTGTTATTCTGAAAGGAATCCACGATTTATGGCAAGCAGACTTGATGGATATGCAAAACCTGAAAAAGTACAATAAAGACTATAAATTCATCTTAGTGGTAATTGACTGCTTCTCAAAATATGCCTGGGCTGAACCGTTAAAGTCAAAAAATAAATTTGATGTTACTCGTGCTTTCGAACATATACTGCTTAGTAGTCGTAATAATCCTATAAACTTACAAACTGATAAAGGGACTGAATTTTATAACATCACGTTTCAAAAGCTTATGAAAAAGCATAACATTAACCATTATTCCTCGTTCTCTACTAAAAAAGCATCAATTGTAGAGAGACTAATTAGAACTTTAAAAAATAAATTGTATAAATATTTTAGTCTCAATGGAAACTATAAGTGGTTAGGTCAACCATTGGTAGCTACAATGCAGAGATATAACAACACAAAACATCGCACTATTCAATTTAAACCGGCTGATGTGAATAAATGTAATGAACAAGTAATTAAAGAAAATATAAACAAAATGAACAAACATACTTTAGTTCAGTGGAGACCTAAATTTAAAGTTGGTGACTGTGTTCGTATAAGCAAATACAAACATAATTTTGAGAAAGGTTACACTCCTAATTGGTCAACAGAATTATTTACTATAAAAAAGGTGAATAAATCCTTACCAGTGACGTATCACATAGAAGATCAAAGAAAACAAAATATATTAGGAGCTTTCTACGAACAAGAACTACTAAGATCTAATTATCCTGACGTTTATTCAATAGAAAAGGTTTTGAAAAAGAAAGGAAATAAATTGTATGTTAAATGGTTAGGTCTAAACAGTGCAGAAAACAGCTGGATTGAGAAAGCTGAAATAGTGAACTAAGATATTATATAACTATTTCTCATTTGAAATCCTATCATTATAATTTGAGTAATGCAAGGAGGCGGACTAGTTAACAACATAATTAATAATCTACCATTCGAAGTTCATTTGCCGGGATATAATTATTGCGGACCAGGAACTAAACTTTACAAACGTTTAGCACGAGGTGATCGAGGTGTGAATAAGTTAGACGAAGCTTGCATGCAACACTATATTGCATATACAAACCATACAGACTTATCTAATCGTCACAAAGCCGATTTACAACTGCTTAACATGGCTAAACAAAGACTTAAATCAAAAGATGCAGGAAAAGGCGAAAAACTAAGCTCTTGGCTAGTGAGCAAAGTTATGAAAGCAAAACTAAAGTCTGGATCTGGCATTAAAACATTTAAAACCTTAGTTTCAAAAATAAAATCAAAAATTAAGAAACTTAAACACAAGGATAATAAAACTTTAATAAAAGCAGCTTACTTATCCGCAAAAAAGTTATTTCCAAACATTCACCATCGAATTCGAGTACCCAGAGTAATACCCTTACCAAAGAGTGGTGGAGTTCTACCTTTAATTCCAATTTTCGCTGGTTTATCAGCTTTAGGGACTTTAGCTGGTGGTGCAGCTGGAATTGCAAAAACCGTTAATGATTATAAAGCAAGCAAGCAAAATTTACAAGAAACAGAACGACATAATAGAGCTATGGAGGCTTTAGTGTTGGGCAAGGGTTTATACATTAAACCATATAAAAGTGGTAAAGGATTATTTATAACAACTTCAAAAAACTGAAAAATAAGCTACCTAATCGCCCTCTAACTGATGTAGACATCCAAAAGTATTCAAGAGACATCCCATATTTTCGCGGGGTCTACATGAAAGATCGACTACCTCGAAAACCGAAACACATTGAATGTGGTATCGTTAACTTAGACGATTCCAGGAATGAAGGAACGCATTGGGTAGCTTATACTAAAGTATACAATCACTGTGAATACTTTGATAGCTATGGAAATCTAAAACCTCCGATGGAATTAATGCAATATTTAAAAAAATGTAGTGTTTTTTATAACTACACAAGATATCAAAAATACAACGCAGTTAATTGTGGTCATTTATGTTTAAACTATTTGTGGACTTTTTGGAATAAAAATATAATATAAAATATATGCTTCTCTTTCATTTCAATCATTTGCAAGATGTCCCTCACTTTGGCGATTACTGGAGACTCATCAGTGTTAACTACATACTATCCCAATACGTTGCAATTAGATGGAGAGTATGAGTGTGCTTTATTGCACTTTTCTACATTTAATTCTATTCCAAACATTGATAAAAGTAATAATAAGTTTTATTATGGCTCTAATGAAGTTATTGAAATACCGGAAGGTACTTATGAATTGCAAGATATCAGCGATTACTTAAAATCAGAAATAAAAAATGCAGAGATCAAACTACGGTGCAATAATAATACTTTAAAAACTACAATATTTTGTACAAAAGACATTAATTTTATCAAAGAAGACTCTTTTAGAAGACTATTAGGATTTAACAAACAAATCTTGAAGGCAAATAAATGGCATGTGTCACCGTCTCCAGTCAACATTCTACCTACGACCGTAGTCAGGGTTGAATGTGATATTGTTAGCGGTTCATATATAAACGGTGAACCAAGTCACATTATTCACGAATTTGCACTTAATGTGCCACCTGGATATAGGATTATAGAAATTCCAAAAAACGCTATATATTTTCCAATCAACCAAAACAACATAAGCTGCATACATATCAGGCTGCTAGATATAAACAATCGATTAATCAATTTACGTGGTGAAGAAGTGCAAGTATATCTGCATCTTTAGAAGAAAAAATGATCGATTACAATAAAAATGTGTCTCAACAAGTAAAGAATATCAGTTCTGCTCGAGCTACCTATCAAATAAGACCTCTCTCTAAAAAGAAAACAAAATTAACTAAAGACAATAAAGCATTCCTTAGAGCCATCGGATTGTTAAAATGAATATCTTAGACGTTTTATCCGCACCAATTTATGATAATACTATAGAAGGTATCGAATTTCATTCTTACAAGCCATATGTAACAAGTTTTAACAGGAACGATGAAATTCGCATACCTATCAACCAACAAGACTTGTACATATTACCATCAGCTAGCACCCTATATTTGGAAGTAACTGTTATTGTTACCAAAAAAGATACGAAAGACAGAGCTACTAGTGTCAATTTCACGAACAATGCTCTACTCTATTTGTTCCAAGATATAAGGTATGAGCTAAATGGAGTGGAAATTGATAAAATAAAAAATGCAGGTATAACAACAACCATGAAATCACTCATTTCAATGAATGAAAGTGAATCCAAAATGTCTAATGCCTGGGGATGGAATATTGATGGTGTAAAAAATATCGATGGAGGAAGATTTTCTGCTTCTATACCACTTCGTAACATCCTCGGTTTTGCTGAGGATTTTAATAAAGTCGTGATAAATAGTAGACATGAACTGATATTGTTACGAAGTAGCACTAATTTGAACGCAGTAAAACTTAATACTGGCGAAGTAGTAGATGATGTTCAGATCAACAAAATCATATGGCGCGTACCTCATGTTAAAGTATCTGACAAAGAAAAAATTGGTTTGTTAAAATTATTAGAAAAAGATCGCCCACTTCAAATGATATACAGAAATTGGGATCTGTACGAATACCCAGCTTTGCCTAAAACTACAAAACATACTTGGTCCATCAAAACTTCATCGCAGATAGAAAAACCAAGATACGTTATTATTGGTCTACAGACAAAAAGAAAAAACAATGCAAGTTCTGACATGTCTCAATTCGATCACTGCCATATTCGAGACGTTAGAGTTTATCTAAATTCAACTTATTTTCCATATGAGAACTTAAATGCGAGTTTTTCTAATAACAGAATTGCTTTATTATACGAACAATATACCAGATTTCAACAGTCGTATTACGGACGTCGCTCGGAGACCATACTAAGCGAGAAACAATTTAGAGATATAGCGCCGCTGTTTGTAGTCGATTGCTCTAGACAAGCGGATAACAAGCGGATAACGGACAAGCGGATAAGGTCCGGTTGTGGATGTGAGAGTAGAAATTAATAATAATAATAATAATAATAATAATATAATATTCCACAACTATCACACAACGCCATCTAGCCCCAAGCTAAGCAGAGCTTGTGTTATGAGTACTAGACAACTGATAAACATACTTATATATTTCTAAATACATACAAATTATAGATAAATTACACCCAGACACAGAACAAATGATCGTGCTCATCACACAAACATTTGTCCTGGGTGGGAATCGAACCCACGACCTCCGGCATAGCAGTCAGGGCTACTAACCACTAGACCAACAGGCCAGTCAAAAAAAAAAAAAATTGACCTCTTTCTCGAAGTTAGACTTACCCAACTGGACCGTCTGTCCCAGGTAAACGTAGTCATCCACAACTTCGAGTGTAGAGCCTCCGGTCTTACTAGGAGTGGGTGCTACATGGATGTTAATCATGACTTTAGTTTTGTCCATGTTCATTTTAAGATCCAGTCTTTCGGAGGCACTACTGAAGTCACTGAGCATTGTACTGAGCTCCTCGGTAACCTCGGTTTTAAAATGTTTTGCGTGTAGATGGGATGTCCACCATGTGCCGGTGGCGCATCGCCGTACGTCTGGTGGTCCGATGATGGAACGGGCTGGGTGGAATTAGGTTATGCAATTCCGACTCTCGGCGTCGATGCTCAAGCTAGCAAGCAACTTTGAAGCCTCGACTCGACGAGTGTATGATTGCCAATTATCCTTCTAGCTCGCCTCTCAATTACCTCAAGTGCATCAAGCAGATCCATCCCAAAGATGAGAGCAATACTCCATACACGAGCCAGTTGAGCTTTTGCTTTGATGTATGGCCCAAAGTTGATTGTTGACGTCAGCGTAACACCAAGAACGTCAAGATGTATAAATCCCGGAAAGTTGGAGCGGGGCTGAATTGGCTCTTTTTAGCGGAAAATAGATACGCCTGGGTTTTTGCAGCATTGAACCTGACCAAATTGGTTTCGCCCCATTCGGGGATTGCCTCCAAGGACAACTTCAAGCGCTCAACCATAATCTCTCAGAGAGACTGGATCTGTGACCCACTAGCACGCGCGCTAGATATGTAACTCTCAGCAACAGTGCTGTCGTCTGCATAACCAAAAGTACCGGGCTTAAGCAGATCGTTTATGTGCAGCAAGAATAATGTTGCCGAGAGCACTAACCCCTGAAGGACCCCGGCATTAATGGCCATTTGACCAGACGAGCAGCCATCGATAACTACTTGGATGGACCGGTCATTCAGGAAGTCTGTGATCCAAGCATACAATCCAGCAGGTAAACCGAAAGAAGGACGCTTACTAATAAGGCTTTCATGCCAGACCCTATCAAAAGCCTTCGAGATATCGAGGGAGACGGCAAGTGCTTCTCGATGGCTTCACTTCAGATGAGGATGGCACACGCTAGAAGATCTCCAGTTGACCGATTTCGGCGAAAGCCGTATTGACGGTCACTTAGGATGTCACTTGCTTCTAGGTATGCCAGGAGCTTAGTGTTGAGTACACGTTCTATAGTATTACAGAGAATGGATGTTACGGAGATTGGTCGGTAGTTAGCTGGGTCAGCCCGACTTGCTCCAATTGTTAGAAAAAAATAATTATTGTAAGAGACAAAGCAATACTTTAATTTTAATAACCTACTTATTATTAAAAATTCCATTTTGTGTAATAAAAATTTAGTAATAAAATTTGCATACATTTCTACACGAATAAACGTGTCAGAAGACATATCCAAATTCAAAAACTATCACAATTCTTCTCAAACGTTTGCAGGTTCTAACATGTTTATTCTTGTGTACTAGGCGACTCAAAAAGCATGCAATAACAGCATAACCTATTATTCCTGTAATTTTAAACTTAATTATTTCCATAGAATAAAAAACTACACTATAGTAATAGGCGTATTTTGGGTCTAAAAATCATAAAAAAAAATCAGTAGGTGCAAGATAGGCAAAAGAAACAAAAAATGAAAAAAAAAAATCGTGTAAGAACTCTTGCACGTTTTTTTTTTTTTTTCGATGGGAAAAATCATCTTATGACAACCCCCGCGGGAGATAGTGTCAGACTCTTACTGACTAAAAAACCCATCCCGTTCCTTCAAGCCTTCATACCGGGGCTCGAGCGCCCTTTCGGATAACCCTGGCCCCAGTAGGCTTCGACCCGGCTGGGTCCCTGCTGTTGCTGACAACTCCTTGAGGCGCGCGGGAACAGCGCGCGCCGTCGACGACTTGGGCTTGGTCCGGACAGTTACCGGACGGCCGGACAACGAGCTACCCATTGCTCACTGTCTGCAAGCCCGCGCCTACGGTGGCTGGAAATCGGGATCGGAATCCCGGCGGCGGCGAGAGCGCCGTTGCCTGATGCGGTCGGCCTCCTCCTTAGCGAGCATTACTGCTTCGCAGAAGTCGGCGACCGCCTGCCACTCCTCCTCGCTCCGGACCATGGCCACGACCAAGGCCCGGCGCGAGAGGTCTCCGCCGCCGATCACCCCCACGAGGGCACGGCGATGCTCCGCCCAAGTAGGGCACACCGCGATTGTGTGCTCCACCGTATCCTCCGGGCGTTCTGCACAGTGGCGACACCCGGGCATCACTTCCGCTTTAATTCGGAACAGGAACCTCCTGAACTTGCCATTTCCGGTGAGGACCTGTGTGATGCGGAAAACTCTTGCACGTGTATTCGGTGGGGCCATCGAACTATCTAATTAACATGATCGACCAATGTATGCGTTGGCCCCAGGCCATTCCACTAAAAGAAATCACGGCTGAAGTTGTAGCAAAAGTATTTTATGAGTCATGGGTTAGTAGATTCGGTTGTCCCGATAAACTGACGAGCGACCAAGGTCGGTAATTTGAGAGCTCGTTATTCACGCAATTAATGAAGTACATGGGTATAACGAAAATGCGCACTACACCATACTACCCACAAAGCAATGGTTGGGTGGAGCGATGGCATCGGTCCATGAAGACAATGTTAACAGCTCGCCTCATTGACAACTCGTCCTGGCTCGATGAACTGCCTACAATGTTGCTAGGGTTACGATCAGTAGGTAGGAGTGACAATGGCGTAAGTCCTGTAGAGTACGTGTACGGTCAAACACTTCGTTTACCGGGAGACTTCTACAGCGCCTCCAATAAACGAAGCGGTGATGATCACGACTTCTTGAGGCACTTTAAAGATACGATAAATAATCTAAAACCGGTATCGCAGGTATTGCGAGACTCACGTGCATTGTTTATTCATAGAGAGCTATATAAATGCGACTATGTATTTATTCGCAACGATGCTGTACGCAAACCATTAAAACCTACTTACGAAGGCCCCTATCAAGTTATAGAAAGAAAAGGCAAAGTATTTATAATTCAGCTAGCAAACATAAAAGTTAGTGTGCCCATTGATAGGCTGAAGCCAGCATAATTATTAACTCATTAAATCCCAAGCGAACGCCGGCTTTCGCACACCCATTGTCTTTTCTATTGTGTCTGTAATTCTCACGATTGAAAGGTCAAATGAAGAACGCAATGACAAACAATCAGGCACTTCTGTAGATAATTCTCATAAAAACACAAACTCAGAATCGGACCCAATACCATTGTCACCGATACCTAACGCTAATGAGCCTCTGTCAAAGACAAGTCGCAGTAGTCGCACCATGAGACCACCCGCAAGACTCAACGAATATTGTGAATAGTAATATTCCAATAAGTCATCATTACTTTGTATGGCGCTGTCGTAACGAAAGCTGCGTTGTCATTATGTTATTGCAGAGTGGAAGCTACGGCAACTAGCCTTAAGAGCACGGCGACAGAAGAATTTTTCATACAAACTAATACCACGCTCATTTGCAATTGGAGCATATTTCCAACATATTATGATGTTATTCGGTTATAGACCATATTTATCTAGGTTCCTACATCTTTCTTTTTAAAAACAACTTGCCTAAAACGAAATTAAAGCGAATTATAATTCGCACTTTTTTATAACGTAAATGGCATGTTTTCATTTGGCTTTTCCTACATTAAAAATAACAATATGTCCAATATTCTCAATGTAGGAACACAGATTATATTATCAATTTACAAATGATAGAAAAAAAATTGGAAAAACATTAAGTTTTCATTCATCATTTTTGGTATTACGAAACACGTCCAATTTATCGCAAATTTCCAAGAGTTACTAGTGCTATCGCGGCAAGCGGGATGTCAGTGTCATTGTGTGCGTGCTGTCATTACTTCAGTTGCGTTCATAGGTCGAGTTTTGTTGTAATATTTTTGACACTTTTGACTTAAATAAAATAGTACGTAAGCATTTAAAGTTTAATAAAAGGAATACAGAACTCTTGAGGACATGTCAGACTTTAACTGACTAAAAGCGCCGTCAAAAACCCCTTAAAAAAAAGAGTAAAAAAAAAGCGCCGTTGACGATTTGGGTTCGGTCCAGATGGTTACCGGATGGCTGGACGGCGATTCCGAGCCCAGGGTGGCTAGAAATCTGGGTCGAGATCCTGGCTGCTGGGGCGTCAGGGTATTCCCTCGTCCATGCGGCCGCCTTCTTCGCTAGCATTACTGTTTCGCAGAAAGAGGGCTCGGCGCGAGAGGTCGTTGCCACCGATGGCCCCCACGAGAACGCGGCGGTGTTCCGCCTAAACGGGGCACATATGTACATCTCTACCGTATGCTCCACCGTATCCTTCAGACCGTCCACACAATGGTGATAACCAGGCGTTTCTTCCGCCTAAATCCGACGCAGAAGCCTCCCGTACTTGCCATGTCCGGTGAGTATTTGCGTTACGACAGTCGCTGAGATCCTGTCGGAACTATCTGCCTCACAGCGACTTGTCGTGGCAGCGGAATTTTGCCCCAGGGTTGCATCTCCACGTGTAAATCATGCTTATGCGTGCAAAGGACTGTTGCCTCCACATTCCATGGTAGCACGCCTGCAGGAAACCGTGCGGGTATATTGCAGGAAACCGTGCTTTGTCTTTGTACCATTAGGATGGCTAAAACTCCCTGGCATGCGTTCAGCTTGGCAACTGATCACTTTCGCAGCTACGGCGCTCCATAAAGGGCCATGGACCGAACGATACCTGCGTAGAGCCTCCAGCAGGAGGCGTCTGGACACCCCAGGTTGGACAGGAGCCGCTTGAGTGCTCCAGTCTAATCCAGTTTGAAAGAAAGAAAGAAAGAAAAATAATTTATTTGGTACAGCACAAGGCGCAACACAAAATAAACAATAAGTAACACGTTTGGGAACCAGACGTCGGAAGTGCTCCTCAAAATACCATCGGCTGTCGAGGACGAGTCCCAGATATTTGTCAACTTTTATTGTAATTTGGCAAACCGGCAGTGGCTCGTTCCGAGGGCCATGAAAACACATGCTCTCGGACTTGTGCAGTGCCACCTCGAGTCCCAACTGCTGGATCCTCTTCATGACTGTTGCAACTCTGCGTGAAGAGAAGGCGATGGAACTTCATCGATTCCTCCCTGACGTGGCGGTTAGGCTCAAGGCAACTTGGGTCGAGCCGGACTACAAAGTCTCGCAGATCCTGACTGGACATGGATATTTCTGGAAGAAACTGTATGATATGCGGTTATGTGAGGTTACCGTGTGCTATTGCGGTGATGAGGACGAAAATTTTGATCACGTTCTGTGGCGATGCCCCCCTTATACATATATATCTTTCGTCGCTGTGACGAACAGCGACGAAAGATATATATGTAGATGATGGACAGGATCACTTGCTTGGATGAGAGACCGGCTTACTACTGCAATCTCATGGCCTCAAAAGAGTTCGAACACGAATGGCACAGACTAAGGAGTAAGCAGGCAGCGAACCCGTACTGTGTGTTTGTCTTACCCACGTGAGGGGGGACCGTTAGTATGCCGCTCCAGGATGGGGAGAAAGGCAACATGGGGACAAGACGAGGAAATTTGTAAAGGAGTCAAGAAGTGGCTGCGGTGATAGCGCGCTCATATTTATATGGGTGGACTGTGTCCGCAGCCGTCTCATTTCGATTCGGCCCATATGACATGATGTCGGTGGGGCCAAGGCTGGTTGGAGGGTGTTGCAACCCTGCGTTCTGCTAGTTCGACAGCCGCCTGGTACGACTCTCCCTTCGTTAGGATCAGCGTGTCGTCTGTATAATAGACCACGCTGACCCCGTTGAGGAGGTCGCATAGCACATAGTATGCAAATATGGCTACAAAAAACGGTGACATAAAAATATAAACTACACTACAACTAGTGGCGGAGCCAAGGGCGGATGAGAATGCTCCCCTTTTGACGGGAATAGAGCGTTCATCACACCCTTCATAAACAGGGGCCGGTACTCTGTGTCAGCGGGGGAGCCCAGGTACGGAGCTTGTTACGCACTATTTCGTAGGGTCGTCCCCACGGGTCTCTGTTCAGAGTCCCCAGCTACACGTCGCGGGCCTCCAGTTTGGCCAGCCGTATTTCCACTCTGAGGGTGCGCTTCGCTGTTCTTTATTCCTCGTACGCACCTGGTACGGGTGGAGCCGGATCTTGCGGATGGTCAGTTTGGCTTTTGCAGGGAGTGCTCTATTTGGACCCCGGTATCACCAGGTGACGGTCTACCTCATTCGTGTGATCGAGGCCAACCTGAAGGGCAGGTTCATTATCTGCCCCGCTCACTGTGGAGAATGGAAACGCCGAGAGAGGTCGTGCGGTGTTCCCCAGGGATCGGTACCAAGATATGGGTCGGAATGTTTTTGGGACTTGTCCTCGACATCCGTTGGAATTTCGAAGAACACTTCCGACGTCTGGCTCCCAAACTGGACCGGACTAGGGCTGCCCTGAAGCGGCTCCTACCCAACATACAGGTCCTTAGCCCTTTGCCGGAGGCTCCACGCAGCATTGTTTGGTCCATGGCTCATTACGGAGCGCCGGTGTTGGCCCCATTGCTGTGAAAGCGACCGGGGGCAAAGCCGAACGCATCCCAGAGGATCATGGCCATCTAAATGGTGCGGGGATACCGCACGTTTTCCAGCGAAGCGACGAGCCTCCTTGCTGGTCTGCCACCATGGGATCTAGAGGCAACAGTCCTTGCACGCATGCACAATTTGCGCATGGAGTTGCAACGCCGGCGCCGGGGTAAAAAACCACTGACGAAGGCGGTCAGAGTACCAGCGGGATCTCGGAGCAAGCCATAATTATGGCGATAAATCCAATCTTTGAGGAGTGGGTGAATAGACGTGGAAACATCCTCACCTTCCGCATGACGACACCTCACCTCGTGGTAATTTCGGAAGAAACGCCTGGCTGTCATCATTGTGTAGACCGCCCGGAGGACAGGGTGGAGCATACGGCGATGGTATGCTCCACTCAGGAGGAGCACTGCCGCCGCGCCGTGTCCTCGTGGGAGTGACCCTGGTACAAGCCATGGTCCGAAATGTGTAGGAATGGCAGGTGGTCGGCTCCTTCTACGAAGCAGTTATGCTAGCAAAGGAGACAGTCGTACACGTGAGGGAACATCATTCCTCACGCCCCAGCCACCGGGATCCTGATCCCTTTTTCCAGTCACCGTAGGCGCAGGATTGCGGACGGCGAGCAATTTGTATCTCTCCGTCCGGCCGTCCGGTAAGCGTCCGTACCGAGCTCGAGACGTCGATGTTGTATAGTGTTCCACTCGCGTCTCGAGGACATGTCAACAAAACCGTAGGGGCCCAGTAGGTTCGAAGTCTACTGAGGCCAAGGGTTGAGCGAAAGAGAACATCGGGGCCTTGAAACGAAAGAACAGTTTTCATTTCCCTAAAAGTCTGACACTAAAAGAGCGGCAGAAGTCATTGAATAATTTCCCACCTATGAAAAAAAAAAGCTCTCGCCTAGATAACATTTTCTGATTTGACCACAAGAAGACCACCTTGGGCACGCCACAATTATGGCAGTAAGTCCCCTCTTGGAGGCATGGCTGGAAAGACCTCACGGCGCGGGCGTCCTCACCTTCCGCATGAACGCTGTTCCCGTGCGCCTCAAGGAGTTGTCAGCAACAGAAGGGGTCCAACCGGGTCGAAGCCTACTGGGGCCAGGGTTAGCTCCGAAAGGTAGCTCAGCCCCGGTGCGAAAGGCAACGAAGGAACAGGAGTGGGTTTTTAGTCAGTAAAAGTGTGACACTATCTCCCGCTCCGCCCAAGACCGGGAGATGTCATTAGATGATTTTCCTACCGTAAAAAGACCACCTTTGTATGACATATCTGCTATTGTTATCATATGTTGAGATATTGGCGCGGTAATAAAATTTCCAAAAAACGCATTACTAGTTCGTACATTCACAAACAATTCCCGAAGTATTCGGCAAAAATAAAGCAAATAATGAATATACCTCATTTTACTAACAATAAATTGTAAGACGCTCACATACACACACACAGCTGCATCAATCCGTCACTTGTTTTTGTCAAACAGAGATAGCTATATTCCGCGAACGAATTTTGAATACGCGTCAACTTGCAGTTGCGAGTGACATTCGCCGGCCTCTTAAACCTAGATGTAAATTTTTGTATTGCTAAATGGAATAATAATAATAATAAATAATAATAATAATATTCCACAACTATCACACAACGCCGTCTAGTCCCAAGCTAAGCAGAGCTTGTGTTATACAAGTGATAGTACTAGACAACTGATAAACATACTAAAGAAAGTCGGCTCCCGAAAAATTTATGACCGCACCCTGTAATATTAACTAGTATAGAAATAATGCCGACTACGCTATGGCAATTTTAAGTAAACAAGATTGAACATTGTTTTAAATATAGGCGTGTGCAAACTTTAATTCTAATTCCTTTAGCCTTGAAGCAAATGAACTTTGATTTTGCTTACACATGTACCTATACTTATTAACTAGTAGTACTTAATGCAAGAAGCACTGAGTTAAATAGCATCGAGCATTCATGTTCTCTCCGAATAGCGATACATACGTATAAATAGTTCACCATGGGCAAATCGTACAGCAAAGATGAAGACGTCATCGCCCAAAATAACGCGATAGAGTCAAAAGTGATGAAGTATGAGATCGGTTTCGCAGTCATGGCAACCACGGTAGCGCTCATAGCAGTGCTCGTGTTGTGTCATCATTTCCGTCAACGCGTCAAGAAATTGGTACATAAAGAAATCAAGAATACATCTGGTGTTGTGACCGTGTTACCTGGGCGTGTGGAGACACGCAGCGACCCACAGCAGTCACCACAGGCCAGCTACGAGTAATGTGATCTGGCTACCAAGCATTGTTATTATATACAGTGACTAGTGCTTATCGCAATAAGTAGCCACTTGTAACATCAGGTTTACACTTTGTATGTGACTAGGCGTAATGTTTATGATAAGTGTAATAGATGTTAAGAAAATTTTTGTAAAATTTTTGGGGGAAATAGTGTAGGGACACATGTACGTATGTAAGGCAGAGTGCAAGGTTAGCAAATTGTATGCGCACGTGATGTATGCTTTGGAACGACCAGTAACTGCAAACTGGTGCGGGCGAACGGTCCTCTCTCTCTGGGATCACGCGAAATATATTCGGTTAACATACCCCGATTTTCATTGACTCCAGAACCCCGATCCAGAAGGAGCAGTACTCAAAGTAGGGATTACTGTGAACACTTACCCGTGTTGAATAATCCCTAAACACTCATAAATAAGTAGGTGCATATGGGTAAGATAATCTTATAGTGTTACATCGTGAACCCTACGAATGCATATGGATACAGGTACGTGTTACTCATTAATAGGTAGGTGCATACAGATAGCAGCGGGTAAGATGAACTCATGGCATTACATCGTGAACTCGACGAAAACACAAATTGCTAGATGGTCATAATTACCTAAACAGGTAACAGGATATATCTACGTGATATATGTAACAGCGGGTAAAATGAACTCAAGGCGTGACATAGTGAACCCGAGGTTGAACAAATTGCTAGATGGTCATAATTACCTGAACCGGTAAGAAGACATATCTACGTGATATATGTAACAGTGGATAAGATGTACTCAAAGCGTAACATCGTGAACCCGAGTTTGAACAAGGATAAGTTGCGACTCGTTCGTTGTATTTAGGCGGAATAAACATGTTTAGGTTTGTAGGTTTCTTTTAGGTAAGCGCGTTCCATCGTCGACCGCATCGTCACTTTCCATCAGGTGAGATAGCGGTCAAGCGCGAACCTATCAACAATAAAAAAAAAAAAAATGTTTTCTTTCTTTCTTTGTATCTTTAGGTTTTGAGAACATCGGTTCTGAATCCGAAGATGATGGCGGCTTACGGCGTCCTTTTTTTTCCAACTTCTTCATTTTCTTCTTAATTTAAATATACGAATCCTCATCATCACGTTGGTCCTTCGGTATTTTGGTTTAAAACACTGAAAGCACTAAATTAACAACAAAAAACTAGAACGTTTACCCTATAATTTTTTTTTGTTTTTAAACTGAGTACATTAGTGGCGACGTTGTATGGGAAATAACATGTGTATATTCAATCTCGAGAACAAAACACAGAAATATAATTCAGCAACTCTATGTTATCCACGGAAATATCTTCCATGAAGGCAAACAGACGTTTCCGCTTGTATTTGCACTTTGTACAACATAAAGATAAATCAACTTACATTAAAATCTTTGATTTAACTACTGAGTACACTTCTCAAAATGATATTAAAATTACTGTTAAAATATTATAATGGATAACACATTACTTTTTGTCCGCTAGAGGGCACTATATAGAAGAAAGAAGAAGAAGAAAGAAGAAAACATGTTTATTTGGCACACAATGAACAAAACAAGTATTGAAACATTAATAAAATATAAAACTTAAAACAAAATAAATAAAATAAAAACATACAGCAACATTGTGTCTCACGGTAGTGCCAAATAGGTTCAGTTCAGCATACTGTCGGACAACTGTAGCAGTTGCCTGACGCTGGTTTTCAACTGAACCTTTTAGGGTGAGTAACGGATGAAAATCGTCTTTTAAAATATATAAATGCATGTATATTTATATGTATATATATATGTATATTTTTATGTGTACAAAATTATATGTCGTAAATGTTCAGTGTTAATTGTTTGAGTAATAATATAATCAATGTCAACAAATTAAATAAAACTTTAAGTAGGTCTAAGCGTACATTCATGTTTAACAAAACCGGTCTCGAGCCACCGCCATCAATACAGCGCACGTTACATAACTTATTATGCTATTAGCACAGTAGACGAGTTGCAAACTAGTGAAAAAATGTGTTGTAAGAAAAACAAGTCGACTACGGGTATTTGAAAATAAATAAATAATAATCATAATAAAATCAATCTGTGTATGTGTGTGCAGTCAGTAAAGTGAAACAAAAATTGTGAAAATATAGAAAGATATTGATAGAAGGTAATTATCGCTTATCTACAGTAAAAAATCAAGTAGAAAAAAAAATTAGTTCATTACTAAATAAGTATATTATGTATGATTTTTCTTTTTGCAGGAGCGGGTCATAGTGATTCAATCATACCACCAAAAAGAATGTTATTTGCAATAAGGAGGATGAACGGCTAGGCAGGCGCCGACCGCAAGTACCTACTCGTTGCGAGTAGGCCAGGCACATAGGGTATGTTACCATAAGCGACCTACCCGTTTATAAATAACTGGATCAATTAGCATATCATATTAATGAAACGTTTAAATTGGTCAGGTCTAGTTTCCTCTGCGCATCAATCAAATATTGCCGTAAACGTCTTCTAAAAGTACTTATCGTATTTATTATTCTAATAGGCGGAGGGATGTTGTTCCACACTTTCGATGCTGAATAACGGAAACTGCCTCTAAATGATGCTGTGCTATGGGAATGTGATGAGAGTTGCTGTGAACATTGCCTTCTTGCGCATTCTCGCTTGCTCGTGATCCAACTCAGTTTATTGAAGAGGTAGTCTGGTTTCTGAAATTTAATCACACCGAATAGAAGGCAGGCCAAGTGAAGCTTACGTCTCGACTTCATTTTGAGGGTAAAATGCTTGTTTAGAAAAGGTGTTACGTGGCTTCTAGGAGGAATTTTATAACAAAAGCGTGCGCAGGCGTTTTGCACCCTTTGAATGAGTCGGTCTGTACGAGCTAGCAGGCGCGGACCGTATACCGTGTCTGCATAATTCAGCCGAGACAAAATCAGACTTTCCACGAGCTGCTCCCTAAGTGTTTCAGTTAGGTAAGGCCTCATTTTATAAAGTACTCTTAGGCGATAAAAACAGTTTCTTACCGACTCTGCAACATGCTTTTCGTAACGAAGGTCTTTATCCATAATGAGACCAAGGTTCATAGACTCTGTCTATCGGCTTGCCCATAAGTTCGAGTGCAAACGTTGAGGGTAGCTTGGCCAGCTGTTGTTTAGAGCCAAGTACCATATATTTGGTTTTATTTGGGTTTAGCGACAGACAATTATCTTTGGACCAGTCGGCAATTCTGCGAAGATCGTCGTTTAGGTCTTTTATGGCAGTATCATACTCGTCGGGGTAAAATGATACATAAAGTTGCACGTCATCGGCGTATATATGGTATTTGCTTTTACGAAGACATTTAATTATATCTGCGCAATATAAAATAAACATAATTGGACCTAATATAGAGCCTTGCGGGACTCCTCTCTGTATAGCACTTAAAGCTGATTTTAGAGTGGTGCCATCCTCCAAGCGTAAATTAAAACAAGTTGCTTCCGTAATAGGAAGCAACTTGTTTTAATTAACGCTAAGGTAGCTACGGAACCATTGAACAGCGTCAGGGTCAAAACCGTAATAAATGAACTTTGACAGTAATAATGGTATATTTATTGTGTCAAATGCACGGGAAAAATCGAGTAGGACCAGACACGTACACATTCCCTTATCTTGGGCAGACAACACATTATCAGTGACATCCAGTAAAGCAGTAGCGGTACTTCGCTGCCGTCTGAAACCTGATTGTAAGTCTGGTAATATGTTGTTCTGCTCCAAAAAAGCCGTTAATTGGTTGGCGACTACCTTCTCCAGTACCTTTGACAGACATGGCAAGATGCTAACAGGTCGCAAATCTTTCAACTCAACTGGGTTTGGAATTTTAGGTAATGGCCTAACTGAAGCAATCTTCCATTCTTCGGGGAAAGTTGAAGTCGATATGGAGCAGTTTACCATATCTGTGATAGCCTTTAACGTGTGTGGCAAAGTCATGACAATCATGTCCAGGGTGATGCTATCTGAGCCTTCAGCATTACTTTTAAGATTGGTTATGATTCGAGAGATGTCAGACTGCTCCACAGGATTGATTGAAAATGTTGCCCCACCGTGTTTTTGCTCATTATAATAATTTAACAATGACACGTTTGCCACGGCGCTACCAGGAACTGTCAAAAAGCTACTATTAATTTGGTCTGGATCTGCAAAATGCGACGGAAGGTCTTGTCTAGAGTTTGTAGTCAATAGCGTGGATTTTATATTTTTCCATAGTATTTTAGGGTTCTTAATTTGATTATTTATATTATGCTTGTAATATGCCATTCTTTCATTGTACAAAGATCTTACTACTAAGGTCTTTAATTGTTTGTAGTATTCACGTTTTGAATTTGATTTTGTTTTTCGGTAGTCAGTTAGTGCATTGTCCCGTAATCGCATCATTAACTTAATAGTGTCAGTAAGCCAAGGGTACGACTTTTCTTTAATTGTGCATGTCTTGACTGGTGCATGAACGTCAAACAAGACAGTAATGTGATAGTTAAAAAAATAGACCATGTCATTTACATTTTCAAACGCTGAGATATTTTCAAGACATAAAAGCTCTAAATCTTTATTAAAGCTGTCTAAGCAAATGTCTCTAAGAGGCCTAATTCTAACAACGTATGGTTTAAACTTGTCTCGCTTCACGTTAAATTCTGATATTATAACGGAATGGCCATTGATGGAACCAAAAGGTTCAACCGCCGTATATCTGGCTACGAAGTCAGTACATATTAAATCAATGAGAGTTTCACTGGTAGCCGTAAAGTGTGTCGGGGTTGTGACTAGTTGAGCAAGGCTGAGGCTATGCAGAAACTCATTAATTTTCCCTGTTTTTATTGCGCTCGTGTCCAGCAAATTAACAGCTGCGGTCTTCCCGTCCGATTATAATTTGGGTGTCTTCAAGGCTAGAGTGAATAGGCTCTTAATAAACTAGTGCGCCTCACCATCAACGATTGCATCACTGCTTACCATCAGGCGGGATCGCAGTCAAGTACTAGTTTATGTCACCGAGTAATATGTAATTGTCACAATGTCCTAATGAGCTTAGATAGTCGGTTATCGCATCCAGAAAAAGAACGAGATCTAGCCAAGGCGGATGGTACGCCGTACCAATAGCAACTTTTTTACCGTTTACTGTGAGTGTCAGCCACATCTGCTCAACTGATTCGAACCTGGGATCGATCGCAGCAGAACAAATACGCGCGCTTAGTCCACGCCGGAGATAAAAGCCTACACCCCCACCTCTACCCGAACGAACACTCGCCGGCCGCGGTGTATGACGCAGTCGATAGCTCGGCACCACGGGCGCGCGGTCCTGTTCCCCTGGGCGTAACCACGTCTCATTAATAGCTAATACGTCAAAACAATGCCTGTCGAGCACGTTAATCAGGTCGTCATGACCCGTGCCTAGCGATCCGGCATTTAGAAAGCCAACCTTTAAAAACTTGTCTCGTTTAGTCATCATTATAATAGCTTATAGTAGAACTTTTGTAATTGATAATTTCATAAATTAATAGTATTAGATTTTGTCGTATTGTAAATAATATTATGTCAATGGTGTAAAGTTTAGTTATAATTGGACGTATGTAAATACGCCGCCATTGAGTTCCCAACTAACGGTAGGAGGAGTTCACATCGGTGTCGGGTCGACGATGAAGTACCTGGGACTCGTCCTCGACAGCCGGTGGAATTTCGTGGAGCATTTCCGACGTCTGGCTCCCAAACTCAACCGGGCTGGGGCTGCGCTCAAGCGGCTCCTGCCCAACCTTGGGGGTCCAGACGCCTCCTGCCGGAGGCTCTACGCGGGGATCGTTCGGTCCATGGCCCTCTACGGGGCGCCGGTGTGGGCGCCGTCACTGAAAAAGCAACCGGCGGCCATACTGAACGCCTGCCAGAGGGTCATGGCGATAAGGATGGTGCGGGGATACTGCACGATCTCCCGCGAAGCGGCGAGCCTTCTGGCTGGCCTACCACCGTGGGATCTGGAGGCAACAGTCCTTGCACACATGCACGATATGCGCGTGGAGATGCAACGCCGGGGTGAAAGTCCGCTGCCGCGACAGGTCACGGCATGGCGGACAGAGCTCCGGCGGGATCTCATGGTGAAATGGCGTCAGCGACTATCGCAACCCAGTGCTGGGCACGCCACAATTATGGCGGTAAGTCCCCTCTTTGAGGCGTGGCTGGAAAGACCACACGGCGTCCTTACCTTCCGCATGACACAGGTACTCACCGGACATGGTTCGTTCGGGAGATTCCTGCACTCGATTCATGCGGAGGTGACGCCCGGGTGTCGCCACTGTGCGGAACGCCCGGAGGACACGGTGGAGCACACAGTCGAGGTGTGCCCTGCTTGGGCGGAGCATCGCCGTGCCCTCGTGGGGGCGATCGGCGGCGGAGACCTCTCGCGCCGGGCCTTGGTTGAGGCCATGGTCCGGAGCGAGGAGGAGTGGCAGGCGGTCGCCGACTTCTGCGAAGCAGTAATGCTCGCAAAGGAGGAGGCCGAACGCATCAGGCAACGGCGTTATCGCCGCCGCCGTCGCCGGGATTCTGATCCCGATTTCCGGCCAACGTAGACGCGGGCTTGCGGACAGTGAGCAATGGGTAGCTCACTGTCCGGCCGTCCGGTAACTGTCCGGACCAAGCCCAAGTCGTCGACGGCGCGCACTGTTCCCGCGCGCCTCAAGGAGTTGTCAGCAACAGCAGGGACCCAGCCGGGTCGAAGCCTACTGGGGCCAGGGTTATCCGAAAGGGCGCTCGAGCCCCGGTATGAAGGCTAGAAGGAACGGGGTGGGTCTTTTAGTCAGTAAGAGTCTGACACTATTATTATTATTATTATATATTCTTTATTGTACACCACATATACAAAAAACTACAGGACAAACATTATAAAAAATAAGTGTACAATGGGCGGTCTTATCGCACAGGGCAATTTCTTACAGACAACCTTTGGATGGACTGAAAGAAAGGAGAAAGATTTAGGGTTGTCAGTGTACAACAACAGAAAAAGAATAATATTATTGATAATAAATAACAACACAAATACCTACATATATACACAAATAAAATATACTAATAAATATCAAATATATAATTAAGCCAGGAGAAGGAAAAAAATTAAAAAATCAAAGGGAAAGGTAATGCTCCTTCACCATTTTTTTCCACACTACACTATCACTATCACACCCACTACACACTATCTCCCGCTCCGCCCAAGGGCGGGGGATGTCAATGCATGATTTTTTCCCACCATAAAAAAAAAAAAAAAAAAAAAAGACGGGTTGCACTCCGGGAGTGCCGGCAGAAGTGAAAACTTGATTATTAACGTTGAGCATGTTTGATATTTTGGAATGGTTAGGGAATAATTTTGCACCAATTGCTTTATCAGTATAAAAGTACTATCATTTATGTGGTAGAATACAATATTCATTTATTAAGCTACGATAGCGCACAAACATGACAATTATTTTACATTAAAAAGTTTATCTCTCCGAAAAACTACTGAGGTGTCAAGGGACACCCGGATGGAACGAAGTTCCGTTCTGGCTTGCTTTCTATAAGAGAGAGAAAGAGAGAAAGACAGAGAAACATGCAAACGCCGCACGGCTTACAATAGCTTACTATAGAAAAAGTGTCGTTACAACTTTTCGTGAGAATTTTTTCCGTCTAGCCAATACAATATAACTAAAAAATACTATCCTATTTTATGTACATTTTGACAATACTATCGGCTTCAACAACCTCGAAAACCATGAAAAAGACACCCATATCGAAAAAGTTGATAATTTATTGCAGCCACCATCTTGGATTTATATTTTGACAGTACTATCGGTTTCAACACCCTCGAAAACCATGAAAACGACACCCATGACGGAAAATTTGATAATTTCTTGCAGCCGCCATCTTGGATTTATATTTTGACAGTACCATCGGTTTCAACACCCTCGAAAACCATGAAAACGACACCCATGACGGAAAAGTTGATAATTTCTTGCAGCCGCCATCTTGGATTTATATTTTGACAGTACCATCGGTTTCAACACCCTCGAAAACCATGAAAACGACACCCATGACGGAAAAGTTAATAATTTCTTGCAGCCGCCATCTTGGATTTATATTTTGACAGTAATATCGGTTTCAACACCCTCGAAAACCACGAAAACGACACCCATGACGAAAAAGTTGATAATTTCTTGCAGCCGCCATCTTGGATTTACATTTTGACAGTACCATCGGTTTCCACGCCCTCGAAAACCATGAAAACGACACCCATGACGGAAAATTTGATAATTTCTTGCAGCCACCATCTTGGATTTATATTTTGACAGTACCATCGGTTTCAACACCCTCGAAAACCACGAAAACGACACCCATGGCGAAAAAGTTGATAATTTCTTGCAGCCGCCATCTTGGATTTACATTTTGACAGTACCATCGGTTTCCACGCCCTCGAAAACCATGAAAACGACACCCATGACGGAAAATTTGATAATTTCTTGCAGCCACCATCTTGGATTTATATTTTGACAGTACTATCGGTTTCAACACCCTCGAAAACCATGAAAACGACACCCATGACGGAAAAATTAATAATTTCTTGCAGCCGCCATCTTGGATTTACATTTTGACAGTATTATCGGTTTCAACACCCTCGAAAACCACGAAAACGACACCCATGACGAAAAATTTGATAATTTCTTGCAGCCGCCATCTTGGATTTATATTTTGACAGTACCATCGGTTTCAACGCCCTCGAAAACCATGAAAACGACACCCATGACGAAAAAGTTGATAATTTCTAGCAGCCGCCATCTTGGATTTATATTTTGACAGTACCATCGGTTTCAACACCCTCGAAAACCATGAAAACGACACCCATGACGAAAAAGTTGATAATTTCTTGCAGCCGCCATCTTGGATTTACATTTTGACAGTACCATCGGTTTCAACACCCTCGAAAACCATGAAAAAGACACCCATGACGAAAAAGTTGATAATTTCTTGCAGCCGCCATCTTGGATTTATATTTTGACAGTACCATCGGTTTCAACACCCTCGAAAACCATGAAAACGACACCCATGATGAAAAAGTTGATAATTTCTTGCAGCCGCCATCTTGGATTTACATTTTGACAGTACCATCGGTTTCCACGCCCTCGAAAACCATGAAAACGACACCCATGACGGAAAATTTGATAATTTCTTGCAGCCGCCATCTTGGATTTATATTTTGACAGTACCATCGGTTTCAACACCCTCGAAAACCATGAAAACGACACCCATGAAGAAAAAGTTGATAATTTCTTGCAGCCGCCATCTTGGATTTATATTTTGACAGTAAAAGTGTCGGTACAATTTTTCGTGAGAATTTTTTCCGTCTAGCCCCCTTTCACAACGCGCGATAAGGGATAGCTGTCTACTCTCCATCCGTCTTACGCTTTTTCGATCAGGTCACGTGTCCTGACGCGAGTTTAAGATTTTATACCCATTACAGAAAAAGTGCTCAACGCCGCTAAAGAAGTTTTCACTTCAAAAAAAAACGTATGTAAATATATGTAGTGTTATATAATATATAATGTAAATATGTATGTAATGAAATGACCTCCTTGGAAATGACATTTCATTTTTTTAATTTTTAAGCTGTGGATACGGGGTGACGTATCATTCAATGACAGATGATGTTTAGATTATTTTGTGCATTTTATTGTTATAAAAACTTGTAGAGAGATAATTAAAGGGATATAATTGAGGAGGCGATATTAGTAAACTTTAAATGTCGTTTCTTTGTTTTCAGGTGAGATAAAAGTGTAATTTTAGTTAACCCTTCGAGGATGTAGAGGGGTCATTCTGACCCTGTAAATTTTTAATCGTGTGTAGTTTTTTTTTCTGCGATCGAAGAGTTTTGAACGTCACAATAGCTATTGCTAAGGGACCGGCGCGCGCGCCCCGCGCCCCTGTTCATTTGGCCGCCGCCTGCGACGGGAGGAACACGTGCGTGCAGTCAAAAAGGGTAAATATGACCCCGCGACAACCGCGATGTAACATTTTTATGTAAGGTTTCAATTATATTTTTTACTTAATATTATTATAATTTTAAGTTTTTTCGTACACAATGAATAGCCAGGAGCTTGAGGATGAAAAGGTCTAACACGCAGACTATTCAGAAGCGTCGCCATTTTATAAAAACACTAGGCCGATTGCTTGTTACTGAACACTTGCAGGGCCGCAAAGAAACACCTCAATTGCCGAGACAGCTACGCAAGAGAATCAGAGAATTCATCGGAGAACCTGAACAAGAAGCTCCTGTTAGGGTTCCAGGTGTACGAAAAAGGTGCCAAGTATGTCCTTATGCCGGCCATCGCAAGACAGCCAATGTTTGTGAAGATTGCCATAAGTATATTTGTCCAGTACACACTATTTCATTCTGCCAGGATTGTGCTGCAATCACAGACAATAATGATTTGTAATTCATAATTTGATGATAAGACTGTAAGTGCAACTAATTGATCTCTACGTATGTACCAAATTAAAAGTTAATCGTCTAAGAAGTTAGTTATTTTTTGTTGTTTTTAGTGTAAGTTTAGAAAGTTTATGCAAAAGTTGATTATTTTGTAGTACTTTGTTAAAAGTGATTTAATCATATTATTTTGTACTCTTATCTGCGTTTTATTTCGATAAAACCGTAAAAATAACATGTAATATAAATAATATTGATTAATATTTGGTACATTAATATAAATTTAGGTATTTTAAACCCAATTATATACAGGGTCAATAAGACCCTCCAAGACCTCCACGTTACTATTTTCACCACATCCTCGCCGGGTTAAACGATAATTGTTATACTGTAAAAGCATGTTGAATAAAACAAACCTTTGTTTTCAGAGAAACAATTTGTGGTTTATTTCGAAAATCCTCAATAAAATCCATTATAAAACGACATTTTTGTTAACTAAAAGAAGATGGACCGGCTGCAATTTGAGTTTACGATGATAGCTTCAAATGATGGCAAATCAAATGTATTAGCCATAACCTCAATATCTACAGAAGAAGGAAAATGTTATGTTTTACCTGATGAGCTGAAGCCGGTGATTCATCATACATGAATACTTTCTCAAAAATAAAAAATAGTATAAAGAAAAGGCATCAAAGTAGAAAAATATGGATAAAATTGGATGAAGATCTTAAGAAAACATATAGAGATGAGGAAGGTAATATGCAATTTTTAGATCAATATTTAGAAGAAATAAGCACAAAACAACCAATAGACAAAAACGACAATTTGCAACATATCTTGGAAAAATTAATAGAAACTACTACAAAGAAAGAAAATCAACATTACCTAAAACATATTTCAGAGAAATTTACTATTGAAAAATTCACAAGCAAGAACCCTAATGCAATGCAATGGATTGAGAATTTTGAAAAGGAGTGTAAGCGCTTTAATATATCAAAAGATGAAACAAAAATAGATATATTGAGATTGTTTTTAGAAAACTCTTGTTTGGATTGGTATAGCTCGATGGCCATAAAACTAACAATAAAGGCTGAATGGAATGAATGGAAAGACAAATTTTTAGAAACTTTTAAAAACCGAGGATGGGACATAGTTACATATGCTCTCGCATTTAGATATAAAGAAGGACTACTAATTGATTACGCTATTAGAAAAGAAAGGCTTATGCTAGACATAAACAAATCGATAGACTCCAAAACAATGATAGATCTTATTGCAACAGGTTTACCTGGGTTTATCTTAAATAGGTTAAACAGAGATGAACTCAATGACACTACTGATTTGTTCAATGAGATAAGAAAATATGAAGGTATGATGTACAAGAAAAACTCAAGTACAATAAAGAGTTGTACATTCCTTTATAAAAATAAAACTAATGAGAAGAAGCCATGTAACACTTGTGATCTTTGAACAAAGGAATTAGATATCATCCGGAAGAGTCATGTTGGTTCAAGAAAAATAAAAATGAATCTGAAAAAGTTTTTAAACCCAGAAATGTAAATAACAACTCCATTATTGAAGTAGATATAAATACTGAGAAAAAAAACGAGTAAGTACACCATTAATCAAAATCAAGCTCTTATTAGAAAATAAACTAGAAGTGAGCGGCATTTATGATTCAGGCTCACAGATCTCTTTAATAAATTCAAGACTGATTAAAATAAAAGAAAAAAAGGACAATGAGAATATAGCATATATGAAAACGGTTAATGGTGTGAAAAAAACAGATGGCTTGATAACAATAAAAATAAAAATATTTGATTTAGAAGAAGAGGTGGATGTATACATAGTAGAAAATGAATATTTTGATGATTTTATAATCGGATTGGATATGATAAAGAAATTCAAACTAACCCAAAACGAGGACTTGCGGATAGAACAAAAGATAAGAACAAATAAAATAGATGAAATGTCTAAAGATAACAGAAATGAAGAAAAGAATATAAAAACATTAGCAATAAATTTTAATGAACATATAGAAACAGAAGAGTTTGTAAGTATGACAGACCATTTAGATAATGAAAAGAAAATTGAGATCGAGAAAATAATAAAGGAATATAAAACAATTTTTGCAAAGGACAAGTATGATATAGGAACAGTTAGAGATTATGAAGCTCACGTAGATTTACTAGTAAATAGATACTGTAGTAAAAGACCATACAGATGTACAATAGAAGATAAATTAGAAATTGAAAAGCAAATATCCATGTTACTAAAGAATAATTTAATAGAAGAATCCTACAGTCCTTTCGCTGCTCCAGTGACATTGTCATTTAAAAAGGGTGAAAATAGGAAAACCCGGTTGTGTATAGATTTCAGGGAACTAAATAAAATTGTTGTTCCACAAGCTCAACCTTTTCCGTTAATAGATGATTTGATTGTTAAAACTAGAAATTGTAAGTATTTTACTACACTGGATATAAATTCAGCATTCTGGGCGATACCATTACGGGTGGAAGATAGATATAAAACAGGATTTGTCACACAAGATGGCCACTTCCAGTGGACCTGCCTTCCCTTTGGCTTGAAAACATCACCAGCAATTTTCCAGAGAATTTTAAGCAATATTCTAAGAAAGCACAATCTCACAGGATACTCCGTAAACTATATTGATGATATTCTGATATACTCGAACACCTTTGAAGAACATATAAAACACATAAGAAATGTATTAGAGGCAATAATACAAGAAGGCTTTAGATTGAAGTTTACGAAATGTAACTTTGCTTCAGACTCAGTAAAGTACCTCGGCCATGTAATTCAGAACAATTCGGTAAGACCACTAAAAGACAATTTGATCTCGATAAGACATTTTCCAACTCCTAAGACACAAAAGAATATCAAACAATTTTTGGGAAAAATTAACTTCTACCATGAATACATACCAAGAAGTGCAATTATTTTAGACCCATTACATAATTTATTAAGAAAAAAGACGGGTTGCACTCCGGGAGTGCCGGCAGAAGTGAAAACTTGATTATTAACGTTGAGCATGTTTGATATTTTGGAATGGTTAGGGAATAATTTTGCACCAATTGCTTTATCAGTATAAAAGTACTATCATTTATGTGGTAGAATACAATATTCATTTATTAAGCTACGATAGCGCACAAACATGACAATTATTTTACATTAAAAAGTTTATCTCTCCGAAAAACTACTGAGGTGTCAAGGGACACCCGGATGGAACGAAGTTCCGTTCTGGCTTGCTTTCTATAAGAGAGAGAAAGAGAGAAAGACAGAGAAACATGCAAACGCCGCACGGCTTACAATAGCTTACTATAGAAAAAGTGTCGTTACAACTTTTCGTGAGAATTTTTTCCGTCTAGCCAATACAATATAACTAAAAAATACTATCCTATTTTATGTACATTTTGACAGCACTATTTCAACATCTTCGAAACCATGAAAACGACACTCATGACGAAAAAGTTGATAATTTCTGACATCCGCCATCTTAGATTTACATTTTGACAATACTATCGGCTTCAACAACCTCGAAAACCATGAAAAAGACACCCATATCGAAAAAGTTGATAATTTCTTGCAGCCGCCATCTTGGATTTACATTTTGACAGTACCATCGGTTTCCACGCCCTCGAAAACCATGAAAACGACACCCATGACGGAAAATTTGATAATTTCTTGCAGCCACCATCTTGGATTTATATTTTGACAGTACTATCGGTTTCAACACCCTCGAAAACCATGAAAACGACACCCATGACGGAAAAATTAATAATTTCTTGCAGCCGCCATCTTGGATTTACATTTTGACAGTATTATCGGTTTCAACACCCTCGAAAACCACGAAAACGACACCCATGACGAAAAATTTGATAATTTCTTGCAGCCGCCATCTTGGATTTATATTTTGACAGTACCATCGGTTTCAACGCCCTCGAAAACCATGAAAACGACACCCATGACGAAAAAGTTGATAATTTCTAGCAGCCGCCATCTTGGATTTATATTTTGACAGTACCATCGGTTTCAACACCCTCGAAAACCATGAAAACGACACCCATGACGAAAAAGTTGATAATTTCTTGCAGCCGCCATCTTGGATTTACATTTTGACAGTACCATCGGTTTCAACACCCTCGAAAACCATGAAAAAGACACCCATGACGAAAAAGTTGATAATTTCTTGCAGCCGCCATCTTGGATTTATATTTTGACAGTACCATCGGTTTCAACACCCTCGAAAACCATGAAAACGACACCCATGATGAAAAAGTTGATAATTTCTTGCAGCCGCCATCTTGGATTTACATTTTGACAGTACCATCGGTTTCCACGCCCTCGAAAACCATGAAAACGACACCCATGACGGAAAATTTGATAATTTCTTGCAGCCGCCATCTTGGATTTATATTTTGACAGTACCATCGGTTTCAACACCCTCGAAAACCATGAAAACGACACCCATGAAGAAAAAGTTGATAATTTCTTGCAGCCGCCATCTTGGATTTATATTTTGACAGTAAAAGTGTCGGTACAATTTTTCGTGAGAATTTTTTCCGTCTAGCCCCCTTTCACAACGCGCGATAAGGGATAGCTGTCTACTCTCCATCCGTCTTACGCTTTTTCGATCAGGTCACGTGTCCTGACGCGAGTTTAAGATTTTATACCCATTACAGAAAAAGTGCTCAACGCCGCTAAAGAAGTTTTCACTTCAAAAAATTAAAAGTTTGAGTGGTCAGAGAAGTGTGGAGAATCATTTAATCAAATAAAAAGATATTTATGTTCTCAACCTGTGTTGGAAATATTCGACAAAGACTTACCAATAAAAATCTTTACAGATGCGTCTTTAGAGGGTATCGGGGCAATATTAAAACAGACTCAACTAGACGGTAAAGACAAACCGGTAGCATATTTTTCAAAAAAACTAAACGAATCTCAAAAACGAAAAAAGGCCATATATTTGGAATGTATTGCTATGAAAGAAGCAGTTAAATACTGGCAACACTGGCTAATTGGAAAACATTTCACTATTTACTCAGACCACAAACCTCTAGAGAACATGAATATTAAATGCAGGACAGATGAAGAATTGGGTGACCTCACATATTACCTATCTCAATATGACTTTACAGTAAAATATATACCTGGTAAAGAAAATATAGAAGCAGACTGTTTGAGCCGAAACCCTGTATTAGAATCAGAAGATAACAAGGAGGAACTATTAAAAATAGTTAATTTAATACAAATAAAAGATATAGTTGAAGACCAAGAAAAAAATGAAACAATAAAAGAAAAGAAACAAAATCTACTACATAAAAATAAAATCTATTATAAAAAAATAAAGAAACTTGAAAAAATTATACTCTCAGAAGAATTTAGTAAAAAAATTATAAAAAAGGTGCATGAAGATTTATGCCATATTGGAATCAGACAATTACAGAAAAAAATAAGTCCACTATATACAGCTACAAACCTAACAAAAAATATCATAAATATTTGTAAAACATGCGAAATATGCATAAAAAATAAATCAAGATGTCAAGGAAAATTTGGGTTAATGTCACAACTGGGACCAGCAACAAAACCATTTGAGATAATGTCAATGGATACTATAGGTGGCTTTGGAGGATCTAGGTCAACAAAAAAATACTTACACCTTTTAGTAGACCACTACACAAGATATGCGTTTATTGTGACTTCAAAAACACAGAACGCAAGTGACTTTATAAAACTAACAAAGAAAGTACTCGAGACAGATGAGATTGGAATAATTCTGACAGACCAATATCCAGGCATCAATTCAAAAGAATTTAAACAGTATTTGCAGGAGAATAACATCAAACTAATATTTACAGCTGTGAATACGCCATTTTCGAACGGCTTGAACGAAAGATTAAACCAAACAATAGTAAATAAAATAAGATGTAAAATAAATGAGAAAAATAATAAGAGAACATGGACAACAATAGCAAGAGAATGTGTACAGAAATATAATGAAACAGACCATTCTGTTACAGGTTTTGCACCAAAATATTTACTGGATGGTACAAATGTCAGTATTTTACCAAATGAAATTAAAATAATAGAAAAGGAAGACAAGTGGATTGCTGATAGAAGATTAGCATTAGAGAATACAATAAAATCTCACAAGTACAACAAGAAAATATTTGATAGAAATAGGAAAATACAAGAGTTCGAGATAGGAGACAGTGTATATGTAGAAAATGGAAATAGACTGAACAGGAAAAAATTAGACGAATTAAAAATAGGCCCTTTCAAGATAATAGAGAAAATATCGAACTCCATTTATAAGATTGACACTGGCAACAGAAAAACAGAATCAACTTTATTCCACATAACAAAATTACAACCTGTTACGGCAGAAGATGAAGTAGAAGAAAACGAATAGGTATAAAGATAACTTGCAGGTGCATTGTTTGTATTATATTATTTAGAATTTTCGTTCCTATGGGGGGGAGATGTAATGAAATGACCTCCTTGGAAATGACATTTCATTTTTTTAATTTTTAAGCTGTGGATACGGGGTGACGTATCATTCAATGACAGTTGATGTTTAGATTATTTTGTGCATTTTATTGTTATAAAAACTTGTAGAGAGATAATTAAAGGGATATAATTGAGGAGGCGATATTAGTAAACTTTAAATGTCGTTTCTTTGTTTTCAGGTGAGATAAAAGTGTAATTTTAGTTAAACGATAATTGTTATACTGTAAAAGCATGTTGAATAAAACAAACCTTTGTTTTCAGAGAAACAATTTGTGGTTTATTTCGAAAATCCTCAATAAAATCCATTATATTTACAAACATTAGAAACTACTTACTAATAACAATCATCACCACAAAGTTTCTTCGAAATTTTGTTTATTAATGATTGTGTCTCTTCCATAACATAGTCCACCGGTTCACTAACTACATATTGTGCACTTAACACTACCACCTCCTCATTGTCATTTGAATTTACCACGCTTTCTTGTCGTTCACTAATGTCCAACACTTGTATCTGGATCAGTCGCAAACCTTTTTTCTTTTCGTTGTTTATGACGTATGATTGACATAAAGGATGTTCCGATGCTTTGCGTTTTAAGCCCTCCCGTCTTGTTCTAGACTTTTTAATGGCTGCTTCAGGTCTGTGTTGCTCTGGAATATGCCAGCTTAAACTAGGAGTCGGGAAGCCTTGACCATATTGGGAGAACATGATGTCAGGAGAATCACACATTATTGATGATCTGAAAAAAAAAAAAATATGATTAATAATGGTTACAACACTCTAAGAAATAACATTATAAAGTTAATCTTTAGATGATAATACTTACAATTCGTTCCGTTTTTATTGTTCCGTAATGTAACCGCTTGAGCTGGCTGCCTAACGATGTATGTATTTTAATCTTATTATTGTAGCAATTTGATGATGCTTTGGTAATCTGACTCCATAAGTAATGGGCTATGAATCAATTTCATATTCGAACAAGTCGAGACATGATTATGTACCAACTTGATGATGTTTTGGTAATCGGACTCCATAAGTAATGTGCTGTGAATCAATTTCATCTTCAAACAAGTCGAGACATGATTGAATAACTAAGTTGATGATGTTTTGGTAATCTGACTCCATAAGTAATGAGCCGTGAATCAATTTCATCTTCAGACAAGTCGAGACATGAGTTTTTTAGCAAGTTGACGATGTTTTGGTCATCTGACTCCATAAGTAATGGGCTGTGAATCAATTTCATCTTCAAACAAATCGATAGACAATTTTGCCAGTGCGTGGTATTAGACATAACACCTGAAATAAGATTAAAACAATCTTACTTTGAATATCATGGTACATGTCCTGATTAGTGTTATATTTCATAGGTACCAGATAGCGCACTGCGCTTTGTCATCAAAAATGGAAATGAAACATATTTAAAATTAACCATAAAATATTATTTATTTCTTAGGTAGTAACTAAATACATTGATTATTTTAGTAGGTATTTAATCTGTATCAAACAGTAATTACTTACATAACATACAATGATCAAACAGTAACACAAAATACTATTTATTTCGTAAGTTCCTATTAACTGAAACACAATACTTGTTTTAATAAGTGTTTAATCTATATCAATCAATAGTTACGTACACAACATACAATTTATTTCGTAAGTAGTAACTAAAATACAATTCTTGTTTTATATCAACAGTGCATAAAATATTTATTTAATGCATTACTTAAATATATTTGCATTACCCCATGCTAAAGTAGATACTTTATCACATAATAGTAACCGTTTATCATCATTGCTTGAAAGTGCTATTTTATTTACATCTTGAGTAAATATTTCATGTTTTATTGACTTAAATAACAAATTTTTTTTTCGAATAACATCACAATTATACAAAACATTTTTATAATCTATCATATTTAAGTTTTTCGTAACACATGTTTTTGTACCTTTTGCTTTTTTTATTATTTTGTCTGCTGTCTTAATACAGTAAAGCTTTGAACGCAATCCTACAAATTCATTAATAATTTTGCCACCCATTTCATCCTTGAATAGTCCTGGAACCTTCTTGTTAATAATAGGCAAGTTAAATTCATTGTTAGAGTCATAGTTACTGGTATCAATATATTTCAGGAAATGAAGTCTTAAGTCCTTATAAACGTCCTGACTCTGAATATTATAAACTAGACTATCTGTGTCAGTATAACACAATTCAATTCGGTTACCATAAAAAGGTTTTACGATAGTATAGTGAAAATCGTACATGTGAGTCTTAGACAATTCTAATACTGTATACCCTATGTATATTGGTTTATTAAGCATAACGCGCAGAGGCTTCATTTGGATTGCAACTAGATCTTCCAAAAATATTGAGACACTATGAAAATACGGGCTGGATATCAATTTGTCAGCACAAGTGACCTTTTTTGTTTTATTGTTTGAATCACTCCACTTATTTACTAACTTAACATCTATGCGATGTTCATTATTTTCTAGAGTCTTTCCAAAAATACTGTTGTTTAATAATTTAAAAAAATCCTGTTCAAACGTGGATTCTGCCTGTTGACGTAGATGAGTATTAATATCGATATATTGCTTGAGATAGCTACTTTGCTTAAATATAATAGCGCGGTGGATCTTTTTCAAAACCAAACCATGCTGTAAACATTTTTTTAAATGTACATAATGAATAACATAATGATATTTATCGTACAAATTTGGAACCAGTTTTTTGTTCTTACTACCAGGTGGCAAGCATTTTTCTGGACAAAATGGAAAGTCATTATGCTCCATGTGCAAATTTTCAGGATATATTAAATCTACTTCAAGTATGTAACCGTTTTCTGCAGTATCACTGACATTTATCAAGTTCAATTGTAAAAAATCTATTTCCTGCTTACTCATAAATCTAAAATCGGAATAAGGTAGTGATTGACACATGCTATAGCCGTATAAATTGTTACAATCTAAATAAATAATAAAGGAATTTGGTTTAGTTGGATTGTAAGTATCTAAATATTTATGATTGGCTTTGACATGCCTTTTTGAACACATACAAACACCTCCTCTAATACCTTTTTGTATCATTCTAAAAATTTCATGATCACTAATAGGCTAGTTGACTCTTTTTCAAAGTAGGTCTTAAATAATAAATAATTGGTCTATTTGATAAAAAAAAATACTACCACATTTTTTTGGGACCTAGAAAACCCCAAAACTTTATTTTAAAAGTTTACTTTTTTTATACAGGCGAAAAACGCCGTCCGCCATATTATTCTAAAGATTATCTGTGCTGTGACGTCATACGGCATTACGGCTTGAAAACAATCTTTTGAATTGACTTAAAGGTCCAAGTGACCAGGTCATAAAAATACAAAAAAAAAACAATCTTTTGACATTTAACGAGTATTTATTGTTGTTGAAACTGCTAAGTTTTTATTAAAAACTATGATTTCCCCTAGCTTACACGATAAGTATAGTAATTACCATTATTGTATTGTACGAGAATGTAAAAACACATCAATAAAGACCCCAGGAAAGTTATGGATTAGAGTACCCAGTGAAATAAACATGCGTAACACCTGGCTAAAACTTGCTAAAAGGGATCCTGATTCATTATCGGCTGAAACTAAAATGTATTTTTGCGAAGATCACTTTGACGTAAGTACTTACTTAAAATATATTCAGTCTCTACAGACAATAAGTTTAAAAATACAAGTTTTAAGGTTATGTACCAAATCAATGAACAAAATAAAAATTTTGTGTTATTTACCTTTCAGTTAGAAAATGATATGGAAAATTACATGCAATATGAAATAATGGGATCAGTTAAAAGGATTCGAATGAAGCCCAATTGCATACCATCCAAATTTGACTGCCAAACTGATAGAAAACGCAAACTTACTCCAACACCAGATGAACATGCAATGCAACAGTATGCTTCCAAAAAAACAATAGTAATGCCTGTATCGGAAGATAAAGAAATTTATTCTACGGAAATGTCAACATCTTCTTTTCATCAAGGTAATACATAGTATAAAATAATAAAACAATAAAAAGCTCTTTGCAAGTGGATTATAAAATTAGTTTACTCAACTGTATTCATTGTTTACAGAGTTACTCAGTAAGGAGGATGCCATACCTTCATGTACTTATCGTGAGAAGAAGTTCCATGACAAGGCAGTGCAAGTAGTACTGCATAATATTCAGTTCTGTGATCAAGCAGTACAAGTTCAACCATTATATGAACATGTATCTTGTCAAGTGGTACAACATCACGCTCACAAAGTAATTCAAGCACATGTTGCAAAACATTATAGAAGTAAACGGGTGCAGTTCAGTGCGGCTGTGAAAGATGCTGTAACATCACCATTACAACTGTTTGCTCACCAATCAACGTCAACATCTCCTAATAAGCCATCTGTGTCTGGTCAATCATCAAGAAGAAAACTAATTTTTACTGAGGAGAAATATGACAGTGATGTATCTTATACATTATCTCAAGAAGGATCATCCTTTGACTCATCTCCATCGAAACCATCAAGTCAAACTACTGAAGACAGTTCACGGGAAAAGAATATAAAAGACCAGAAATTAAATTTAAAGAGTACCCTATCTAAAATAAAGCAAAACCCTAGAATGTACATTGGGATACCAGCAGAGCTTTATTTTATAATAAGTATTATTTCAAAACGCACCAAACTATCAGAGAATCATATTTTATTGTGTTTAATGAAAATAAGATTAAATAGAACCTTTTCTCAGTTAGCAGATGATTTTGATATATCACTGTCTCAAGCAAGTAAAATATTTTACAGTAAAATGCCTCTAATGGTTAATGTACTTTTACCTCTTGTAAGAACATTCACTAAAAGCACAATTAAAAAGAACTTGCCCATAGCCTTTCGCCATAAATATAATATGGTAAATTGTATCATAGATTGTTTAGAAATTGAGATTCAAAAGCCAAAAAAGGCTATTCATCAGGCACTGACTTGGTCTGAATATAAAAAAGCAAATACCTATAAATACCTCATATCATGTACACCTGATGGTTTAGTCAGCTTTGTGTCTAATGGATATGGCGGCAGAATCAGTGATATTAATCTACTTGAACACTGTAAATTTCTCGATAGTTTGGAACCAGGATCTTTCATTTTAGCAGACAGAGGTTTTAAATACATTGAAATGTATTTAAAACAAAGAGGTTTTACTTTATTACGGCCTCCGAGTGTTGCTGTTGGGTCAAAATTAACCAAAAGTGAAACTAAACAAACAAAACAAATTGCTAGCCTTCGAATTCACGTGGAAAGAGTGATCAGAAGAATTCGTGAATTCTCAATCCTAAAGCCACATTCAGTAGTAAATTTATTACATGTTCTAGATTCCTGTGTAATCACAGCCTGTGCTCTCATAAATCTACAAGACTCGCTTATCAAATAAAATTTATTGATGTCAGTGATGCATTTTATTTACACATTATTACATAGTAACACTTTCATACAACTTAGGGAAAATATTTAATTTCCAAAATGAAACTACCTGTCCAATTAATTTAACATATTTGTCATTATAAGAAACCGGTAATATTGTTACTTTCTTACTATGTTCAAAGTCACTGCTGGCAACACAAAAATAACTTTGATTTACTTTTGCACAAAACATTTGAATTTGTACTTGAGCAAAGCATTTTTTTGTTAAGTTGCCATCTTTGATGTAATTTTCAAAATTTTTATCTGTAGATGGACATTTTATTTCAATGAGACCTTTTTCTCTATTAATACCATCTGGTGACCCAGCAATCATGGGATACTCATCAGAAATAAAGAGGCCACATTTTGTAAAGGAAATTGGGCACCAATAGTTTCACTTTTTGACGCGTATGGCTATTAGAGTTAATGTATAATTCATAATATTATTTTTAATGATATCTTACATAAATTCATTGAAAACATTTGTGGGGTTTCTATTTTCATTTTAATTAGTATCTAATTCAACAAATACGTCATTTGTTGCATAATAGTGAAGCGACACTATTTTCAATTGTAATCGATCGATTAACCGTTAACATAAATCGTGGAACAACAAAATAATCTACAATCGCAACTAAAAAGTATTGAGAGTTGTCATTATCTTTATTCTTCAATTATGTTACTATTTCTTGCGTTAAAAAGCAATTTCTAGGCAAAAATAAAACAATTAAGATATAATCTATAATCATGACTCCGCGTCCGTAATCTATTTGGTCACAACACTTTTCGATAAAATGTCTCAAACAAAATGGTATTTTCTGTTTACCTTGTTAACTAACGTGCCGGTTAAGCCGAGAATAATGTTTTTAGCTTTTTTCTGCTAACAAATATAAATTCGTGTCGAGTTGAGTTTTAGGATTCCTCCAAATCTATCTCCTACATCGAGCAATTCGACTCTTTTTGTGCGTGTGCTGCGAAGTGTATTGTTAAAACATTTTTTTACGTTCACGGTGATTTGTTCTAGGCGTAAAACATGTCGCGCTGTGTGAACTGTTCTCTTTTATTAGCACACCCGCTCCCTAGATGCCAAATCAGAGAAGCAACGGATTCCTTGGTAACATAACCTAACGTACATAACCTCAACAGGTACACAAGTTTTTTTTTTTTTTCAAAAGCCCCACAATATTTAAGTTTGAATTTAACCTTGTTTTAAAGTATGACGCTAACCCTTTTTTGTGTCTAATTTTCACTACTATACTGAGTCAAAAGTTGCGCAACCAAGTGCCATAGTAAGTTGCTCATTCTCCTTTAACACCTAATTTTTCTTCTGCAATCTCTCTAACTTTGTCTTCTAATTTCTGGCCACGTTTTATTGCCGGTGTCTGCACTGATCTTGCTCCAAAAATTATTGCAACCAAAGAACCATCAATTGTTTTGCACCTGCTTACTTCATGACACTTGGATGCTGTTACTCTCCCATAACGCAGCTCAAACCAAAGACCACTTTTGTACTGTTGTCTAGTTTGCATTTCGGCATTCTTTATGTTTTCATCATTGAACATTGCTTTAATTTTTGTTAAAAAACTTTCACAATCAGATTCTTTATAAGTATTTAGTAGGTAATGCAATGATAACACTAATCTGTTGTCTGTATAATCTTCAACATGCTTTAAAAACTGGCAGGTTTCAATTCTTCTCTTCTTACATTCATCTATAAATTCTGTTAATACACTTGTATCTGGTACAGGATCCTGATGTTTTCGTTTGCACATTTCTTTTGCAGTTATTATTTTTAATGTTGATCCAACTTTTGAGAGATTTGATTTTTTCCAATAGCACTCAACTGATGTGCAAGCAGGCTCTTCGCTGCGACGGAGCAACCATGTTAAAAATGCAGTAGCATGTTTACAGCCTCCAGCAGCTGCAGGACAATCTTCACAGAGAGCACTCACAACTTTTTCTTCTTCTTCATCTATCACTACCGTCACTGTATACTGTTTCGAGCGTACCTTGTGCTCTGGACATATTTTACATTTCACAGTGCAGATTTTATCATCTCGTTTAAGCTGAACGTAACCGATGGCATCGTCGCCATATGACTCCCTTGCAGATCTGTAAGGAAAAAATAAAATATTAGTTACAAGCCATGAGAGGTTATGAGATAGTTTTGTACGATTCCCTTACGCTTATTCCTTCTTTTAATGTCAATCAATAAATTGCAATACCAAATGCACTATACTTATACTTACATAGAAGTCTTGACATTCCTCAGCTCAGCAGAGCAGAAATCGGGGTTCAAGGCAAAAAAATTACCAAACATCATTGGATCAGCCTTGGCAAATTTGTGCTTTCCGCTTTCACGAATCCAACATTCATGATTGTTTTATTATTGATTAAATGCGAAAACACGTAAATTCAGGGACTTTTTAAAAATACTTCGTAACAAAAGCACCACGCTGAACGTTCACAACGACAACGAGCACAGGTTAGGTTATGTCCGAGTGACATTTAATTTGACATTAGTTTGTTTACAAGTTCTATGACGTCACATCATGGCTGATAGCGTTTTAGGCGAACCAAATAAAAAATAAAAAAACACAATTTTTAAATTGAAATTATGCAACCATCTTGGACTTTTATTAACTAAATTCGATATATTTTGGTTTCGTAAGTAAAATACTGCAGGAAATACTCATTGATTGCGCCAAATTTGATACGAGTCAAGTAGCCTATTGCTGTGTTGCCACAATTAGAGTGTTATCGAAGAACTAAAACTAATTAAATCATACTAAACATACCTATTTATAACGATCTACATTAGTACTCTTGTAGATAGGTAGGTACATAACCTTAAAAAATAAAAATGCTCTAAAAATCTAAAAAATTAAACAGGTCTTGTCTATCATATTAGCTACCAATTAAAACAAAAATATTCCAAAACACGACATTTTATTAACGGTACGGAGAGCCCATACAAGCCTGCCATTCGCCTTTCACATTTATAATATTATTCAAATAAATTGAAGGTAAAAAATTGGATAAAATTAGTTCTTATTTTTGTGACATTGTTATCAATTAAGCTAATAATGTCATTATTGATTCTAGGTAGAATTTAGGATAAGAAAACCTATTTTATTTTGTTAGGTACTGTGACTTAACTTCGAACCTCTTGAAATGTCATATTCCGTCTATTCCGTACGTAGTATTTAGTAAAACTTGTTCATAGAACCTATATAATAGCTTAGATTATATACCTCTAGATATAGCCATGCGACTCTATGGAAGTGCGAAAGTGAGAAGTATATATACGAAACAAGTAAGAAAATTGAGACAAGACTAACATTCTCTGTCTCATTCGGCGTGCCGCTTTTTTGCTTGGCTCACTTTGAAAAGTGAGCCAAACAAAGGCCTATCACTGTCACTTTGAGGTCAACTCGAGTCAATTATTATGTCTTTTATAGCGCGGCAACCCTAGAGCGTTATTTCTGTGCCGCAGGCCTGTGTCAGCTTTAGTTCCATGCCATGCACGAAGCGCTAGTGTCGCACTTGCGGCCATATTGGTTTTGCTTTCGGACTGTTGTCTGTGAATAATGTCATTACGTCAATCTGTGTTGTGAGTCGTAGTGCGCCGGATTGTTTTGCTTTCTCCTCGGTTTTTGCCTTGAGTTGAGATCCACCAGAATAGTCCAACTGCCTCCTTACTGCTACAGATTGCCATTCTGTTTATCTCAGAACGCTACACCATGCCAAAGTTGCAGAAGTGTTGTGTTGTTGGTTGCAATGCCAACAACAAAACTCATCGTCTTTTTAATTTCCCAAGAGACGATAAATTACGGGAATTGTGGTTGTCTTTTCTGATTCCTGTAAACGTTATGCTTAGTGGTCTGTCGAAGGAACAATTGTTAAACCGATATGTGTGTCAGAAACATTTCGATAGACATCAGTTCGATTGTACGGGTAACCGGCTTGCGCAAGGTTATCCCTGCTTGTTTACTTCAAAGGAAATGCTTCACGGTGTACCTTTGAGGTCGATAGGTAAGTAGATTCTTCCATGTAATACTTTATTTCTCAGTTATGAAGACTGATTATTTCCCAAAAAATACTTTATGGTAGTTGAGACAGCATGCATTTAAATCCATAAATGGTGAACCACAGGCATTTGCTGGGTTATTAAGTACTTTATTGAAAAACAATTTATAAAGTACTCTCTGTTAGCAGGCACATTTAAACTTGAGGATTTTGTTCAAGATTGAACTTAAATCAAGAATGAGAATATCTGGAAACATGCTGGTCCTGCTCCATAGGATAATTTAGAAATTTATGTTAATAGCAAAATTTTGTTGCAAGTTCATATTCACACTACGTTTAATCCTATCTCGGATGACAACTGATATTGCATACTAAGACTTCTCGTTGTAATTAAATTCCTTTTTGTTTTTCAGGTGATAATGAATTGAGCGATCATAGCTACGCTAAGCAACCAACTGTCTCACAAAATCCTACTGATTTTACTACTGAATTTACAAATAATGGTGAGTTTTGTTATTATATGGAAAAAATAATTTTTCTTTTTCACTTTTAGAGATAGACTGACACAACAAAAATGTCCTTGTGTGACATATAATATGTACCTAGTAACAATGAATTTTTGCTGCCTTCTCTTTGCACTGGTGAAACAAGCAGGTAAAAAAAGATCAGGTGCATTAACCCGTTGTATGCCGGAACGCAGATCTACGCGAGACACAATAGCTTTTTAATTGTGTCTCTAATTACGGCATACGAGAGGTTAAGCTAGGTGTTGAATGGAACTCTTTGAGTCTGTGTAAACAACATATTTTTAATGTTAAGCATAACATAATTTGTTGTAATGTTTTATTTCAGAAGGAGACTGTGAGATGGACCACAATTATGCTTTAAAACATGTTGTAGAAAGCCCGTTGGAAACAACAAGTTAGTATAAAATTGACAGTTTATATAAAATATAACAGATTTTCTGTAATGTATAAAAGCGCCCATTGTTACACCCTATTAATTTAAAGCTCCTACTGTAATTTTTTATGATGTACAATAAAGAGTATATCTAGCTATCAAATAGTAAAAAAAAATAGTTGAGACAAGAACAGAAAAAAATAGTTTTGCACTAAAATCTGTTGATGCCATGTGAATAATGTAGAGTGGCTTTTTTTCATTATATTTTTTATGTTTTAAGGACTGTACCCTTGTACTGCTGCATCAAGTTCGCAAACAACAGGACATTTGGATATTGTTTCAAACAAATCTAAATCTAATACAGAAGCAGAACCCACAGGTATTTTTTTTTTGTCTCTATAATCATTTCAGTCTTTCCTAGTTTGGCTTCTTACAATAGTCCTATCTTACCAAAATAAACACACTCACACTTTTAAATATTTCAAAAAACAATAATAATTTATATTTATATATAAAAGAAAGTTGTGTTAATTACACTATTTATAATTCAAGAACGGTAAAACCAATTTGGCTGAAAATTAGTGGAGAGGTAGCTTAGAACCAGGAGAAGGACATGGATACTTTTTCCCGTTCCTGTGGAACGTAATATGAAACATTTTATGTACGCGGGCGATGTCCATGGAGTTTCTTGCACGTTCTTCTCCATAGAGATCTACTCTTTGGAATGTGCAATTTAGCTTCACTTGTTTGACTGACCGACATTTTGACAATTCAAAAGTGCCTGTAACTGGTCTATTTGAAATAAACTTTTCTGATATATAGCCTATTAGAGATTAGAAAGCTGCTTTAATCCTGAGTGACGGATTAAAGTAGCTTTTTATTGGTGAAAAAATTTGACCAGAACTTCCAGAAATTCCTCTTTAATATTCTATTTATTAATGTAGATAAGTTCAATTTTCTGTTTGTTTTTTTTTTAGATTTGATTTGCAGTGTGGATTAAATTCAAATTAAAAGGCCATCACAAAGAAGTTCTTTTAAAAGAAGAGGTACAGCATCCTACAAAACCATGCATTTTTGAGAGATTAATAACTAGTTACTTAATATTATATTCCTTTTACAGCAAATAAACTCACAAATAGCTGTAGGAGCTTTGCACGCAGGATGACAAAAATGGCTGACAAACAAAACAAAATGCAAAAGCCTTTTTCAGAAAGATTTGATGCTGCTAAAAATCTTAGCAACAACCATTTGTTTAATAAACAATTTGGGAAAATGACACAACAAGCACAAGATTTTGTTCTCATGCAGTTGAAAATGGCGAACAAAAAAAAAAAAGCAATGAGATACACCACTAATGAAAAGCTTTTGTCTTTGTCGCTTATGAAAGAAAGCCCCAAAGGATATAGGCTGTTACAAAAAATATTTAATTTACCAAGTAAAAGAACATTAAACCGTCTTGCAGAGAACATAAAATTTGACGTAGGTTTAAATGAAAATATTTTCAAGCTGTTAAAGCACAAAGCTCGTAAATGGGATACAAAAAAGAAACTGTGCTCTATTTTGTTTGATGAAGTTGCACTTACACCCCATCTCACTTATGTTGAGTCACAAGATGTAATAAGGGGTTTCAAAGACTTTGGCAACGAGAGATAACTTAAGTATTGTGATCATGCTTTGGTTTTCATGCTAAAAGGAGTGTGCTCAAACTGGCGACAGCCCATTTCCTTTTATTTTTGTGAAGGCACTACTGCTGCTGCTACAGTTGTACGGCTTTTAAAGGACGTTATCTCCAAAGTCTTACAATCAGATTTGGTACCATTAGCAGTGGTGTGTGACCAAGGTTCAACCTTTAGAACCGCTGCAAATATGTTGAAAATGGAGACAGAACGCAAAAGGAATCTGAGTGGGGAACATAACGGTGAGTTTGCTACTGTCATTCTGTATATGAGTTCATAATATCGAATCATTTTATGTATTAAATAATTGTAATTGAAAAGTGAATCAGTTCCATTGTTCACATTAAAAGTAAGTAAATATTAAAAATGGGACTGTAACACTTAATATTTCTATTGTTATAATATTAATATTTGTTGCATTTAGTATCATTTGATGTGGTGTTCCATAAAATAAAAGCTCTTAGATTAGAATAAGATACCTACTTATTTAGTAGATAATAATTACTAAACTAAATTTACTTTGTTACAGATGGAACTATAGAGATATCGGGTCAAAAGTTGAGTGTGGTGTATGATCCACCACATTTGCTTAAAAGCATAAGAAATAATTTATTAACCAAAGACATGGTTTTTAAAGGCAAAATTGCCACTTGGAACGACATTATAACAATACATGAGGCTGATAGCCAACTAGGTCACACTAAAATGATAAAAAAATTAACTGATCATCATGTATATGTTAACAAAATGAAAAAAATGAAAGTTGGTGTGGCTGCCCAAGCTCTGAGCGAAACGACAAGTGCACTGCTTAAATACACTTCATTGTTTAGTAAGTTTTTACATTATTATATTTATATTTTAGAGAAGATTGGACCCCCAATTTTAATTAAGCACAAGATCAGAAAAGAAATCGATTGCGAATATTGATTAAAATAATCCTGTAAATGTATAAACTTAAACCTAAAAGTGCATAGTGTAATTTAAAATAAATTGCTTGCAAAACAAATGGCTATTGGGGCGTTGGAAGGTCTTCTACAAGGTGGACCGATGACCTGGTGAAGGTTGCGGGAAGCCGATGGATGCGAGACGCACAGGATCGTTCATCGTAGCGACACTTGGAGAGGCCTATGTCCAACAGTCGACGTCTATCGGCTGAGATGATGATGATGATGATCAAATCATCAATAAAAGCGCGTGTTTCGTTAATGTTAACTGACTGCTGAGCCAATATATTCATAACTAAGTTACAGGGCATATTTAAAAAAATCTATGTTTGTTTTACAGAAACTACCATAACGGGTGAAGCTGTCAGCAAGACAATGGCTACAACTGCGGAAGCTGTGGAATTCATCGATAAACTCTTCGATAGCGTCAATGGCTCAAAAAGTGGCACAGTGAAGGGGAAGCTACGAGGGCCAATAAAGGCAAACTCTAAACAGTTCGCATTTTGGCAAGAAGCCAAAAGCATATTGACAAATGCTAGATTCATTGATGCATGTAGCAAAAGGGGACTAAAAACCAAGAAAACCTATAAAACCCGAGTACCTTGTCTTGATGGGTGGATACAAACTATAGAAAGTTTTGAGAGATTGTCAAAATTGTTGTTCGAACATTATGACATTCAATATTTTTATCCCAGAAACATAAACCAGGATCCTCTAGAAAACTTTTTTGGCAGAATCAGAGCCATAAATTATAGAAATGTGAATCCCGATTCCAATACATTTATAAACGCATTTAAGTCTCTTTTGATGTCCAATGTCATGGGTCCACATTCCATATATGCTAATTGTGAGGATGCTGGTGGAGAGACCGTTCTTGATTTTTTAAAACTGTTGACAAAACCAGAGCATAAACATGAATCACCAGAAAATAAAGAAAATGTTCCACCCATGACAATGGACAATGTTAGCAAAAAAACAGTTGCAGTAAAATACAGTAGCGACCGAGCAACTAATGCTGCAAACGAAAGATTGCGCGTGCACTCTTCTGCATATACAGCAGGATATATATGCAGAAGAGTGACAAAAAAAATTAACTGTAGAGACTGTTCAAAAACATATGTTGAGAAAGAAAAAGATATTATGTGTCATAAATGGATCGAGCAACGAGAGTACAAACTTTTAAAAAATTGTAATTTGACATATCCATCCAAAAAATTAATTATGCTATATAGAGAAGTCTCGGGCTTTATACACGATTATTTAAATAAACATGCCGCCAAAAACGGTATAAAAAAATGTTTGATACAAGAAATAATTGAAACCTATGAATTAACTTGGTTGGGGTGTCCAGAACATAAAGAAAGCGTTATAGAATACTTTCTCAATTTAATAATTCGAATGCATATTCACAACTGGTGTAACATAATTAATAAAATTTTGAGAGGAGGAATCCAAGAGAAATTTGTAAAACAAATGTGTACACCCCAACAAATGGCTTTCGATAAATTTAGAGCACATAGAAAGAAAATAAACAAATAGTTTTAAGTAGTTAGAGTACACACATCAAAAAAAGTTTGAGATCACTTTGATAATACGAATTCTTTTTTGTTACATTAGAATAAAATGTCTTTTCTTTGTTTTCTAAGATTCTTCATTTAAAAACAAATCTTATAATTGTATTTCTGTTTAAAAAGAGATCAGGGAAGCCGTTATTAAAGAATGGGACCGCAAGAAATGCTGGATAACTTAATTCTCAGCATGCCAAGAAGGATTGCCGCATGTGTTCGAGCCAGGGGAGGAGTTATCTTGTACTAAATAAAAATTTTAAAATGGTGACAATATTTAGTTAAACCTCTTTTTCTTTCAATTATTTATTAGTCGAAATTGCATTAGGACTTTTAAATTCAATAATTGTTAATAAAAAATTGTTTAATTTTTTTATTTCAAAAATTGTATCTTATTTTATATAAAAGCAACATTCAAAAAATATTTCATCTTTTGTTAATGATCTCAAACTTTTTTTGATGTGTGTATTTCGTTGTTACTTGAAGATAATTCATTAGAAATAGTTAAATTCTTTAAAAATGGAATACGCTAATACAATATTTTTTGTTCCTTCTTTTTACCTGTTTAATAGAATGTGTGTAAATAAATCGTTAAATGGTTATTTTTTGTTTTATTAAAATAAAAGTCATCGAAAACTGGAGAAAAATCGAGGTGGAAAGCAATCCTTAAGTACGTAGTGTTGGACGACAATTCAATTTTATATCGATATCGACACTGCGCTTTCGATAACGATATTTGAACCGCTTGAGCTTTACCCCATCACTGTCTGCGACACTAGCGCTTCGTGAATGGCGTGGAACTAACGCTCATTTTTACCACTGTCCCATCTGTCTCTGACTAATATATAGTTATCTGTGCTGTGCCGTCCGCTAGAGCGCGTTTAGTAAGTGGACATAACGAGTTGTGACGTTCGAGCGGCAACGGCGCGCGCTAAAAATAAAATCGTTGTATCTCTTTTAGTTTTAACTTCTTGAGTCTGTGAATAAAACCTAGATACGAGTGTGAGAGTCTTTATTCGTTCCCCACCGACGCTATACTTTAGAATAATAGTAGAAGAATAGTATGACAAATAGACTCCTACAGTTAAGTTTTAAGTGTATTTCTGTAGTCATATTTACGTAAATATTTTTGTCAATTACAACGTTTTCGGTCCATAACTGTAGCTTTGTGTTGATTTCGATAGTGCATAAAAATGCTAGAAGCCAAGTTCTATAAACTCAAGAAACGTCAAATGAGTTGAAAAAATCAATCAATGTCAAATGTCATTCATGCGTTTGTACATAGATCGTTTGTACTCTTACGCCGCTTTGAATACTCTAATTGTTATTGTGAATTACTTGTTTTGACCTGGTTATTCTTTTTGGACTTTGGAACTGCTCAAACTATTGACCCGGCTGTGTTATAATTGGATTTTGTTATATAAAATGGAAGGCTCAAGGTGTTTGAATTGTGGTGCAATGATAATCACTAATCGAAGGCACCCTCTGGCTAATACCGAAGCAATTCGACAAACTATATAATTATACAAAATATCACAATGGATTGCTCCACACACTGTAAGTATTAATTTATATATTTTTAACTTTGACTCATGCCTTTGTTACAAATATGCTTACCAATTTAAGAGCTTTGATACTGACTACAGATCGATTAATTTTCAGATGACTGCCAGCTGACAGCTGCTGGACCTTGGCCAGCAACCTATGTACTCAGCATCGAAACCTATGCGTCAGTTGTGGCCGCTCGTTACTGAGAATTTGTTTCCATGTGATGAAAATTTATAACGAGCATGGATACGACACTTATAGACTTGTAAATGAAAACGTACAGAGAATACTTGGACATCAGGTTAGTTAAACCATTTATTTACATTAGAACTCCTCAATACATTTAGCTAAAGCTATGTAGACAGACGGACCCCGGGCACCAAGGTGAAAGCCAAGGATTGCAACCGGGAGAAACGTGAAGATGATGATTATTATGTAGATATATTATCATTGATGTATTTTCACATTTTTGTGCTTACCATAACACTATCAAAAACCTTGAGTGATTATAAGCAAGAAGATACCAACCCTTCAAAATTATTTATAATCATTTGTTTACCGTAATTAGAGACAATAGGTGTGCGGTCGGTGTCTGTTTGGGGCTTGAGTAAATATATTTAACTGGTTAATTATCATAATTACCTGTAGATTTTAAAGTCATTGTGTCTTGCGCCACCAAGGTATGGCTGGACTAAACTAGTTTAATAAACATATTCTTATATAATTATTCTTGTTTCAGGCTAGGTCGGGCCATGATAGTATTTGTCATCCATGTTGGCAGAGAGCTGATCTTATTTTAATATTGTTAGGGCCTTATCAAATCAAACAAGCCAGATTGTATTATGGTGAGCTTAAACAAAGTGGCGGACGATGTGTTATTGAAATATACAGAGAGAGCAACAGCAATTTAAGAGGCTTGTTTTCACAGTGACAATAAATGCTTACTCAGAGGGAGAATCCAAAGTCCGGCGGCATGTTAGCAGAAGAATGTACTTTGTATAATATTGTTATAAATAATAACCTTAGTGGGCGTGATGCTATAGAGCAATATTGTTGCAACTGTTTGGTGTGTAGACGCACAGTAGGGTGCTGTGCTCATGTCATGTCTATTATATGGTATTTGTCATGGGCGCGACATGAGCCTCATATATTCTCACCAGCTCAATTTTTAGATGATTTATTAATTATTTATGAAAATGAATAAAAGAGAACTTAATTCGACTAAAAGTGATTTTATTTTTAATGACATTAATACGATTTAATAATATATTCCACAACTATCACACAACGCCATTTAGTCTCAAACTAAGCAGAGCTTGTGTTATGAGTAGGTACTGGACAACTGACAAACATACATATGTCTAAAAACATACATCATCATCATCACCAGCCCTTTTAATGTTCCCACTGTTGGGACTCAAGCCTCCTCTCTAGGAGAGGGAATGAGCCGTAATCCACCACGCGGGCCCAGTGCGTGTTGATAAATACATCCATATATTACACATTATATAAATATAATTACACCCAGACACAGAACAAATGATAGCGCTCATCTCACAAACATTTGTCCTGGGTGGGAATCAAACCCACGACCTCCGGCTTAGTAGTCAGGGCCACTAACCACTAGACCAACAGGCCAGTCTAATTAGGTATTTTTTTTATTATGTCAGTCAGAAAAGTAAAAACATTAATTAATGTTTTAAGTTTTCATAACCTAAAAAACGTTTTTACTATCTCTATGATAACTCGGTATTCCCATGATCAATATTGATATTAATGTTTTTATAGTAAATAGTGTTTATTACCAGTCAATTTAGTATTCTTAGTATTATCGTCCGTGAAAAAGGCGACATTAGGCTCAGCTTTATTGGCAACACTGCAAGTCAGTCAGCCTTAGGGATGTCAGAAAGGCAATAATGTATCGATATATATCGATATTTTTATTTAAATATATCGATATATCGGTAGCGGTAGGTAAGATTCGAAAAAAAAAAAATGGTCTAATCTACTTCACTTTTTGGTTAATTTTCTCGTTTGTTTGTCTATTTTTTTGAAAAAGTTCCATAAAACACTGGACATGATTGGATTACTGGAATGCTCAAATTCATTATTGATTGAATTAGTTAGATTCTAGACTACAATCAACTCAAATGCAGAAACGCGCGCGTTGAGGTGCGGATAACGGACGGACAATTTTTGCATTGAATGTTTTTTTTTGGTTAATTTTCTCGTTCCCAACGAAGCAAGAAGGCAAAGGGAACTGAGGCGAGCCCATACAGCCTAGTCAGATACACAAAAGAATGTTATGAATGAAATTACTGAACTGTGAACTGACACGTCACATGTGTCATTGACATAAAGACAGAGTTGCCAACTTAAAAACCAACATAAGTACCAAATGAAAAAGCAGTTAAGTAGCAAATTGAGTCGACCAAATAAAAACACAAAAAAATATCGTTTTTGATATAATTTCAATATTGGATATTTGATATCGATATATCGTTTTAAAATATATCGCCTAAAAATATCGATATTTCGATGTATCGATATTTATTCTACAAGTACAAGCCTAGTCAGCATAGACTAGAGGAAAATAATAACCTATTGATTTTTTATCGGGTAGCCATCAGTGTGATTTAAAGTATTCTGTGACTAATTGCTTATCAATAATGGAATAATGGAGGGTATTTTCTCGGTATTTTGTAGTGTTCTAGGAATTGGAAAATTAAAATTTTTCCAGCAATCTAAATAAATAAGTAAAAGTGAAAATTTAAATATCACCATCGTCCTGTCCCAGATTATTTAGGGCCTTATTCTGTGATTTAAATTAACTTTTTAAGTTAAATTCGTATGAATATAAAAAATAAAATTAAAAATTTTAATAAATAAAAAGAAGAATAAAACATTGACTTTAATTTTATTATGTGTTCGTAAATCGTTGAGTTTATTAGTTTTCTGTTAGGAAAATCGGAAAATGGAAAATGTTTTAAATTTTTTTTAACATAAATATTGAATTAGAAGATAAACCTGTGCTCTATTATTACACCAACTTTGATCGACTGATAGTACTTAAAAGTCTGTGTTTAATGCTTAAAAGTGTAATAAATAATTAAAATGGCAGCGTCCAAAGAACCAGAACCAGCTCCTTTTTTAAACCAGTTTCTGACGACCATGGCGCAAGAAGGATCTCTAAATTACTGTGGCGTTTGTCTGCGCACTGAAAATGAGAGGCGTCTGGTGGACCATAAGGCGCTAACAACTTTTGCAGCATGCATATCGCTGACTAGGACATGGAAGGTAAGATGAAACAAATTATAGTAGAGGCAGCTTGATTATCACATAGAAAAATTAGAGCGCTAAGCACCAAGCACACTGTGGCTAGTTAAGAATATTGTCATCATTTTAGTACTCACTGACCAACTAATAACACATATTAATAATAATAATAATAATAATATAGCCTTTTATTTCCGAAAACTTAAAACTAATTACAAAATAAAACTTATAAGTACTGTTTACATGCATGCGGTTACAGAATGTCTCTGATTTCGGTGTGCCTTACGGCAAAGGCCTCCTCCAACTCTTTCCACTGTTTCCTATCTGCTGCTACTCTAATCCAGTGAGTTTCTATAGTGAGTTTCATATCATCCTCCCATCGTCTTGCTTTCCGTCCTCTGCTCCTGACACCATCCCTTGGGTACCAAACTGTCACCTGTTTGCTCCATTTCTCCTTTTTGCACCGAAGCATATGCCCTGTCCACCTCCATTTGAGTTGATCAATACGTGATAGTATATCTGATAATTTGGTTTTACGCCTTATATCAGCACTTCTGACTCTATCTTTTAGTTTTAAATTTAGCATGCTTCTTTCCATACCTTTTTGGCATCTTTCTAGTTTGTCCCTATGGTGTTTTGTCAGAGCCCAGGTTTCACAGCCATATGTGATGCAGGGTAGGATACAGGTATCGAAAGTCTTCTTTTTGGTCTTAATGCTCATTTCCTTGCTCTTCATCACTTCTTTCAGAGCCCAGTACTTTTTCCACCCCGTCGCAATTCTTTTGTCTATTTCCTTTGACATTTGGTCATTTGGCGATATTATCTGGCCTAGATATACATATTCCTCTACATACTCGAGTTTTTGTCCATTGTTTGTTATGTCTGCGGGGGTTGAGTTTGTCATCATCTTAGTCTTAGTTAAATTGATTTCTAGACCCACTTCCCTACTTCTGATTACTAAGGTTTGTATCATATATTCCAATTTTTTTGGGTCTTCCTCCAATATAACTAAGTCGTCTGCAAATCTTAGGTGGCTCAGTCGTGCTCCATTTATGCTCAGTCCAAGATGTTCCCAATCCAATTTTCTGAACATATGTTCAAGCACTGCTGTGAACAGCTTTGGTGATAGTGGGTCACCTTGTCTGACACCTCTTTCTATAGGGAACGCATCTCCTGTTGATTCCAACCTAATACTCGCCTTGCTTTCTTTGTATATGTTTTTTATTATATTTATGTAGGTACCTTCGATCCCCTGCTCTCTTAGACTTAGCCATACATATTCATGTATGAGGCTATCAAAAGCCTTAGAATAGTCTATAAAGGCCAGGTAAATAGGCTTGTTGTATTCGTTATATTTTTGTATGAGCTGTTTTATTGTATGTATATGATCAATTGTGCTGAAGTCTTTTCTAAATCCTGCCTGTTCCACTGGTTGGTTTTCGTCCAGACTGTTAGATATTCTGTTTAGAATTACTTTAGCAAAAACTTTATATACATTTGATATAAGAGATATGGGTCTGTAATTACCTATATCGTCTTTTGGACCTTTTTTGTGTATAAGTATTATGTGAGATTTAGCCCAATTTCTCGGAATAATGCCTGTATATAGTGTCTCGTTAAAGACCCGTGTTAGTATTGGGCTTAACTCACTGATTGTACCTCTTAATAGTTCATTTGTAATTCTATCTGGGCCGGGTGCTTTTTCCATTTTTTGACTTTTAATAGCTTTTTCTATTTCGCTTTGTAGTATTTCAGGTATATCTTCAGCGTCTTGGATTTTGTGGTTTTCTATAACATGTTCTTTATTAGGCAAGTGTGTTTTTGGTTCATCAGGACTGGGTTTTTGATATAATGAGCGATAATAGTCTGTTGCCAAATTTTGAATTTTGATGCGAGATGTTGTTGTTGATTCTTTGACTTTCATTTTTGGTATCCATTCTTTTCCTTTTTCTCTCAGTTCTTTGAGCGCCTTTCTTGTGCCTCCCGTTTTGTTAATGTGGTTTTCTAAGGTTTTAGTTCTTCTATTTATCCTGTCCTTCCTCATATTTTCGCGAATCTGTTTGCTAAGATTAGAGATTTCTTTTTGGTTATCTTTCTTATCCTTTTTGATTATTAAGTTTCTTCTATCTTCAATTAATTTTAGAGTTCCTAAACCTCAGATATAGACCTAAACGAAAAATATACAAAAATTGAAAATAAGCTTAAAAAAAAAAATCAGACTAAGTTACTATTAGACAAAAGCAAGAAAAGCTATTTAAGTGAAAAACACATATTAAACTCATTAAAAAATAATAGGCTTGTTTTGACATTTGAGACAAACCCTAGAATACATTCTACGGTTGTGGAAAGTAACTAAAAGAATTAATATAAAAATAATTATAACCCCAGTGTAGTAGTAGCTATTTCAGCTATTTTAGTAGTAGGTATACTACACTGGACAAGCTCCTAGGTCACAGAGTACAATAAATATATAGAGAGCCTTCTTGACGTATAAATATGTCACCTAGCGCAGTGGAGCCATCTATTAGTCTGTGGGCCTAAACTACTGTATGCGTTTTACACACGTATGTAAATATAACTATTCTTTGTGTTTTTTTTTCCTTTTTTACCTTTTTTCATTACCTTCAAGAACAGCTTTAGCTTATTGTCTGAAAGAACAATGACCACTTTCCATACATTTCAAAACCTGATAATAAAAGTTAATGTATAGTTATAATGTATAGTAGACAGACTACCTGTAAGTCTAGAAAATAATGTCTCATAGTCATTTTTACGATTTAAACGCCACGAAGTCCAAAAAATATTAATGTTTCTTTTTAGGTTAGAATTTGCCATAAGATGTTAGAAAAATAATTATTGAACTCTCGAATTCTAATCTAAAATAGGAATACTTAGCTGTGGTCGAAAAGTCCTTTTTTATGTATTCCTTAACTTACGTCGCTGCTTAGACTCTCGATGATTAGAAAAAATCGAGTGTCGAGCATAATAATTTCTGTTTTTCCAGCATAAATAACTTGTACTTACTATCTAGTAAATACATTTTTAGTAAAGAAAAATGCTAAATAGTTTGTATAGGTATCTACCTCTAAAAAGTATCTCTTACCTGTTCATCACTTGATCACTTATCTACCCGACACATTTTATTGGCTTACGGTATGTATACAGTACATACATATAATAAATAAAAAGGGAAAAACAAAATTATACGATATGTTTTAGTGAAATGGTTTATTAATTATCATTATTATCATCTAATTCTCTTATAACTACATCGTCCAGAAATTCTGCTGGAGCAGAGATATTTTCTTGATACCTAGCCCACTCAAGATACCACACTAATGTCATAATTGTTAACAAATGAAAAAATGTGTTCTACATGTTGTGAAGTAAATGTACTCATGCTATTACTAGAATCATACAGATTACTCCACTCATTACTCAGTCTATGTTCTGTGCAGCCACGGCTATGTACAGGGATATAATATTTATATGTACTGAGTATCGTGGCTCTAAATGAATCTGCCACATTGTGCAGATTCATATTGGTACATTGAGGAAAAAGGCAGTGTGAAGCAGTATTTGCTGCTCGCCTATAATTTACTAATGTTATGTTGCTAGATACAACTTCAGAATGTACTTCTAGACTTTCATTAACTGGTTCAGCAGTTATTGGCTCAGAGTCACCTGTTTCAACAGTGATTGACCCAGAGTCACCTGTTTCAACAGTGATTGACCCAGAGTCACCTGTTTCAGCAGTGATTGGCCCAGAGTCATCTGGTTCAGCAGTGATTGGCCCAGAGTCCTGTTTCAACTTCAGTATTAGATGCACCACAAGCTCCATCAGCTTGCCCAGTACATATGGCAGCACACTTACAACTCATCCAGCATGAATGGCATATTCTATCAAATGATGACATCTATGGAACAAAATATTGAGTTAATATCAGGTATTGTAAATGTATTAATAAAAGACAACATCGAGGTCAAAAAGAGAAATCACCAAGACCGTAACGGTATGAAGTAATATACTGGCAAATAATTAACAATATAGAAACGTAAATACCTGATGTGGTGCAATCCTTGTTTGTTTATCTGTTTGGAATTTATCTGTCTTAGTTCTTCTGAAGGATTGTCAAAAACAATAGAATGGCTCTGACGATTAAGTGTTGACCGCACACTTGTCTTTGACCTGGTCGAGATAACCCTGAAGCTTGAGCACCATCACTGCTTGTCGTTTATTGCTGGTGTATGTTCTCATGAGGAGTTCATTACAATGTTCACAAATGTAATCTTCCTCTGTAAGTAATCTGAAATAAAAAAGACAATATAAACTTCTTTTATTTACAATTGATATAGGTTATAGTTTAATGCCAAGATTAACAGTTCAAAACGAAACACGAAATAACAAGACAAAACTATTAGTTTTAATCCATCTTTCGGTCATTTGCATGTATGTTGTCATACATAATAAAGAAGCGCCAGGCAGTTAGTTTGATTAGGACATCATATATAGTTTTAAGTTAATAAACATTATAAAAATAAATACTTACGATTACTGGTGATATCCACTCACTAAGAAGCGAAATAACTCTTGTGTTGAGCTCTTAAACAAGATAACGTCGAAACGTCGGCTTTTTGTTGACGGCGGCATTATCAAGAGGGCGGATTTACAACAATATGGAAAGCAAAGGCCGTCAGATGAGGAAGATATCGAGGTCCAGGGGGCAGCAATAAGGTCGTAAATAGAGGTATCAGTTCACACACAAAATAGCACAGTACACAACGAGACGCACACGCCACAGATAAAAGAGAGTAGTACAGATTGCCAACTCCCGAACAAAGGAGATGTTTCATTTTCGGCCATCAGAAGTACAGTATATCAAAAAACCGGCCAAGTGCGAGTCGGACTCGCCCATGGAGAGTTCCGTAGCAGCAAGTAACATAATAGCAGCGTTTTACCTTCAAATAAAACGCATGTTGTGTCCGGAGACTCATTCGGGGTCATATAAACAATATTTGAGTCTAGCATCTTCCGTTTCCGTGTCACATCTATATGGGTATATGCTACAATCTCCCACCATCATGACGTATTTCCGCTTTCGTTCACCAGGTGGCTGCAGCGCGCCAACTCGTTCATTGTGGCCTCAAAATCCTATAACTTAAGAAGTAATCGAACCAGGCAGTATTTAAAAGTATGACCCCGAATGAGTCTCCGGACACAACATGCGTTTTATTTGAAGGTAAAACGCTGCTATTGTGTCCTTCGGCCTCATTCGAGGTCATATAAACAATATTTGAGGCTTTGTTTGTTATCGCCTGGTGAACGGGACGCCAATGTGTTGCAAATGATACAAGTTAAATTAGATGAGTAAACCTTTATGGAATAAGTATACAAGACATCAATATAGATTATAACACATATTTTAACGCAACATAATAATTACAAGCTAATTACAACCTTAACCTTCGATTATAAAATAAACAAAAACATTCATAAATACCTTATAAAATATCCTTAATAATTCTAATTGTATTTGAATTAACTTACCATAATCAACACGTTTTAAATTTATTTAAATTTTTCTCAAATATTAATTAATTGGCTGAAAAAGATGAATCAAGGAGCTACCTTGTGGTGGGATCACCTCTCTCCTATAATGTTTTTTTTTTTTTTTTTTTTTTTTTTTTAAATTATTACTAGATTTCCAATAATTAGCCCGTGCCATTATCTCATCAAGAGGCTCATTATCCAACCAGCTTCGTGAAGCTACTGCTGAACGGAAACTACCTGGAGTAGCTTCAATTCCTGCTCCCTTCAAAATAGATTTAACCCAACCTGCCAAAATAGTTCTAGTAGCTGGTTTAGCTTTTCCACATGTAGTAATAAATAATCTATCACTAGAACAAAGTAACCGACGCTGTTTCCCAGTGTCTATAAGTTTTTTAAGCCAGAACACTGGATCAACAGCCGCCCTTTCAATATTACCTAACAGCTTCCAACCTGACTGTACATGTGTTTCGGAATCAGTCTTCGAACCGAAATGCGGCCAAAACAATACTATTCTCACTTATTATACATCTATCTGGAGACACGCTAAGTAATGTTAAGTCGTGTACCCTTCGCCCTGAACACAACAACAGTAGAACTGCACAAACCCTTGAAATTTCGAATAGACTTTGACTTTGAAGAGACCTACTACCCAACCAACCTATCAAAGATTGAGGATCCCAGACAGAGGGTGGACACTTCTTAGGTTGCTGCAATGCTATAGCTTTAATCATTTGTTTTACCAAAATATTTGAACTTAAACGGGCCTCGCTTTTCGTATTGCACAAGGTAGATACAACAGATTTATGAAGGAGGATTGTACGATAAGACAATTTTTCTTTTATATGTAAATCTGCCAAATATCGAGCCAATTCACTACCTGTAGGATCTGAAAAATTTACACCAAACCTGGAACACCAATTCAACCATCTCCGCCATGCTGGTCTATATGTATTTAAAGTAGACGCCCTCCAACCTTCCTTGAGTAAAGACTTTTGTTCTTCAGACCAGTCTCCTAAGGATTCAGACCACCCCCACATTTCCATACTTCTAGATACAGTTCTTTCGCTCGTGATGGTGGCTGCCCGGTCCTCGTGTCTACGAGTACCTTCGATAACCTGTGAATTGTGAATGGAGGCGCTATCGCTCTTGTCTTCAAATCTGCTCTCCAGAATGCTCGAGACCACCTCGGTGCGACTATCAGAAATACACCTCGAGCCTGATTTAGATGCATCAGTACACGAGGTATTAAACTCGGAGGAGGAAAGACCCAAGCTAGACGAAAATCCCATTTGAATGCGAACGCGTTGTGCCTCCATGCTCGCTGATCCCTTTGATCTAGAGTTACGTAACAAGGTACTACGTGAGCTGTGCTGGACGCAAACAGATCTATCTGGGGAACACTCCACTTCGCAAAGACAATGCTGGTGAATTCGGGGAGCAGATGCCATTCCTGTAACCTCGAATGACGCGACAGACTGTCCGCCACATTGTTGTATCTGCCTGGAATGTGATGGGGAACTACATGAATATCGTACTCTTGAAGAATTTGACAGATCTGATATATTAACTTCATTAAGGTCTGAGACTTGTTTCCCCCCTCCTTCCTCAAGTACGCTACTACCGCCTTGTTGTCGCACTGTAAAAGAAGCGAGGTGCGACTCAGAGACGGAGCGAATTCTAACAAACATTTCAGAATAGTTAACATTTCTTTGTGATTCGAGTGAAGCCGCTCTTCTTCTTCTGTCCAGGTGCCTGAAATGTGAAGACCGTTCAACTCCGCCCCCCAACCTGTATCTGCTGCGTCTGTGGTTAAAAAATTTTTTGCTTGTAGAGGATGAAGCCTGGACTTCTCCACACAGTGAACCTTCCACCATCTCAGTTCTGTTAGCACCTCCGCAGGCAAGGGATAAGTCGACTGATATGGCATTTTCAGGACTAGGTTGCAATAAGCCAGGAGATGACGAAAATTTAAGCGACCCATTGGAACTACCAGTCGAGCAAAATTCAGAACGCCTATAATACTCTGCATTTCTCGAAGAGACGCCTTCTGTCGCCGAAGCAACTTCGCCAACACTATTTGTATATTTCGAATCTTGTTTTCTGGTAAACCTTTTTGATTTGTCCAGGGACTCCATATCAAACCCAAATACTCTATTATTTTTTGAGGGACTAGTATCGACTTCTCCCTGTTTACCTGCCAACCCAACCGGCTCAGAATTTGGAAAACAATTTTGACGTGTTTTATAAGTGTCGCCCTGTCCTGTGCTACTAGAAGATAATCGTCGAGAAAAACCACTACACGAATGCCTAGATTCCTGAAAATCTCGGCTGTCCAGTTTGTCAGCGATGCAAATACTTTGGGCGCTGTCGCCAGGCCAAATGGCAAACAAGTCATTTGCAGTAATTGGTTTCGATATATTAGACGTAGAAAACAACGGTGAGCAGGTGCTACACTTACATGGTTGTAAGCATGCCGAAGGTCTATTTTGACCATCCAATCCCTTTCCTGTATGAAATCTGGAATCCGATTTACCGAAATCAAACGAAATTTGCGTATTATCAAATAATTGTTTAAACTTTTTAAATTAAAAATAGGACGGTAGATTCCGTCGTTCTTGCGAATTAGAAAGAAATTTGATACAAAACTCGGAGTTATGGGGGCACGTTCTAAAATTTTCTGTTCTAACAGATTTCGAATTACTATGTCCATCTCTGGAGATGGCACAGTAATATTGCAACGTTTCACCTGCCTTGGTGGGACCAGAGGCGGTTTCTTTCGAAATGGAATTCGATACCCCTTTACTATTTTTATTAATGGTTTTGGTGCTCTCAAACTTATCCATTCTGTAACATGATTTTGTATGCAACCCCCCCCAAAATAATTCGAGTCAGAACTTTCTATTAAATTTACTCGAGCCCCTACCTCGTACGTTGTTTTGCGGTTCATTTTTCCGAAAACTAGAGGGCTGGTAAGGGCGTTGACCGGCCAGCTGTCCACTTGGTTGGGGACGAAAAAATCTTGGATTCATCGCGTTATAATTGTAAAAAGATTCTACACTCTGTGGAAGAGGAAATCTATAATTCATCGTCAGTGCCGACGGGCGACTGGACGATCTATATCCGCTAGTTCCAGGGTACGCCGCCTGGGGTCTAGGGGTTTTCTTTTCTTGCGCAGAAAAATTTACTTTACTTGTGTAAAAAATTTTGTTGACACCACCATTATTCTTAACAAATTCACTAAAAGGTACTTTATCAAACAAAAATTCACTTGACGGCGGTATCTCTTTCAAACATGGCTTAAATGATTTTTCTCTTAATTGTTTAATGAACACTTCGCGCCTTTGTTCTACTATATCGGCTCTACGGCCACACACCAATTGTAAACAATCACGTGAAATCTTATGATAATCACCAGAGAAAACTTCTTTTAATTTTAATGCCAGCTGGTCTGGCTCCACGCTACCGGAAACCTTGGCCCAGTCAACTATCTGCCTAAAACCCTGCTGCATAGCATCACTTTGCATTACAAGTGCGCGAGTTACAGCGCCTAGAAATCTATCAGCTGAGGGTAGATGACAAACTTTTTCTAATGACTTGATTTCATCATTTACTTCAAGGTCAACATATCCAGGACGAGCATTATAATTTTTTTGTGATTCCATATATCTAACATTGTTCCAGTTATCATTATTGAAATATTGAATAGAATTTAATAACTCCAACTGATTTGAAGGAGTAGTCGTAACAGCTGGCTCTTTTAATTGCGTTGCCAAATCAAAATCAAATGATTGAATCTGTGCAAGATTTGGCCCGGGTTCCAGGTGCCTTTCCGGAACTGGTTGTTCCTGCACCGATTCAAATGTATCACCATCTGTTGGGTTATCGCATTCATAATTCTCATAAAACGGATGTTGAGGGTAGTAATATAAATTTTTCAAACCACTGACCTGTTTCGCAAGTTTTTTGATTACCTTGCTTTGTCCTCGGCTACGCTTACTTTTCTTCTTCCTACTTGCCTTCTTCCTCTTACGGGACCTTTCCACCTGTTCAGTCTCCAACTCCGACTGTGATGACTCCGAGGAACTTGAACTTGACGAATCCAATGAGGAATCGGATTCATTGCGGTTACGTACACTATCCGTCATCGTAATTTCTAAACTTAAAAATGTTTAGTCTAAAAAACAAACACTTTTCAAAATGTAATTTTATACTTTATATTTTTAAGCATATACCAAACGTTATTTTATAAAGTATCGAACGTTAACAACGTTAAACTTTAAAAGATGTGAACCGTCCGAAAAACAGGACGCCAATGAACGAGTTGGCGCGCTGCAGCCACCTGGTGAACGAAAGCGGAAATACGTCATGATGGTGGGAGATTGTAGCGTATACCCATATAGATGTGACACGGAAACGGAAGATGCTAGACTCAAATATTGTTTATATGACCCCGAATGAGGCCGAAGGACACAATATAAAAGTTCTTGTAGGTAGTTCGTTGTAACTTTGATCGATGTTTTAATAATAGTGTATTTTTTTAGATTTATGACGTATTAAAAAAAACTGCTAACTAGATCTCGTTCAAACCAATTTTCGTTGGTAGTTTACATGGTAATGTACTTACATCATATATTTTTTTTAGTTTTATCATTCTCTTATTTTAGAAGTTACAGGGGACACACACACATTTTACCACTTTGGAAGTGTCTCTCGCGTAAACTATTCAATTTAGAAAAAAATGATATTAGAAACCTCAATACCATTTTTGAAGACCTATCCATAGATACCCCACACGTATGGGTTTGATGAAAAAAAAGTTTTCGAGTTTCAGTTCTAAGTATGGGGACCCGCAAAATTTATTGCTTTTTTTCTATTTTTGTGTAAAAATCTTAAAGCGGTTCACAGAATAATAATAATAATAAATAATAAATTTATTTGTTAGAATACTGTTGTTACAAGCTGTTAGATACAATTTCATGTCCAAAATATTCTGCTGTTTCCAGCGTACAAATATTTTCAGGAAGTTAAATTAAATTAAAGTCAATTGGTAAAAACCATACAGTGAATAAAGAAAACATTAATAAATACAGTGTTAAGAATTATTCAATACAATGTCATAGGTATTATGATACAATACAATTGTTAGGGATGTAAGGGCAAGTCCTCCAATTTAAATTTAGAATCAAACTTTTCATTTAAAAACTCATCTGTTGATGATGTGCTCCTACATAAACAATAGGAAGTTAAATAATTTCTTTTTAAATGTCATGAAGTTAAGATCTTTAAAAACATTAGGTAATTTATTATAAATACGAATTGCCATACAGTAAACATTATTGGAAAATAGTTTAATTCTTTGTTGGGGTACACATAATTTGTGGGTCTCTCGACTTTTTCTTATAACAACATCATTATGTTTTTTAAATAAAGCTATGTTTTTATGTACAAAGATACAAAGTTCGAATATATATAAAGATGGGAGTGGTAATACTTTTAAACTTTTAAAGAGCGGGACGCAGCTATCTAATGGTTTGGCTTTGGTTATTGACCGAATACATTTTTTTTGGGCTCGGAATGCTTTAATAATGTCAACAGAATTGCCCCATATGATAATACCGTAGCACAGATTACTGAATAGTTACTACGTAACAGATACTTCACTCAGTAGAAAATTTCCAATACCTATTACGATAATTGCCTACTCCCTCGCGTCAACAACCACTGTATGCTAAAATGCGCCTAAATGCTCAAGCGTACAGCAGTGATTGCTTCGCACCGCGCGATTCCACAGTAATCGCAGGGCTGCCTCTTCGATAAAATTAAATTAACATAACTTTTTATCTATGTTATTGAGAACTGTGAATATGTTCTGACTTTTATGTGGCAGTTAAAAATTTTATCATTTATAAAATACTTAACCAACTTAAAAAAAAGGAGGTGATCAGACATACAGGCCAAACTGAGAAGTTTGACTTGTATGGTTTGTAGGTATGTATGTTTGTGCGCGATAATCTCGCGTTTGGCTAAACCGATATCGATGCGGTTTTCAGAAAAGGATTTGTTACATTTAGGAGAACGTTTTAAAATAAGTATAATACTTCTTAGTTTGATGATGATCTTCGGAGATGTTCACTAGAAATGAAAAAAAAAGCCTTAAAAAAAGAGAACCGACTTCAAATAAAGCACTAAGCCGTAAGAAATAATTGTTTTTTTTTTTATATGTTAGTGCTAACAGCTGGTAATTACGAATCGAAAAAGCACCGACATCAAAGAAGAAATTATTTCTTACGGTTTAGTGTTTTGAAGTCGGTTCTCTTTTTTAAAGTTTGTTTTATTATATTTGTAAGTTTGTTTTGTTTTATATATTGGTGCTGACTGTGGAAGAAACCTAGATAAAACATAATTATAGACATTTACAGCACATAAGGCACCACACGGCATCGTAATACGCGTACGAACGAACAGCACTATTAAAATTGAACGGCGTGCGCGCGCTTCGCTTGCGAAAACCGCACTGAATTTGATCCGCCTGCGGACCGAGACCGCTCGGCTGGGCGGTAGGCACTTATAGCGCGCAAGTACATGGAGTGACGGAGGCCTGACCGTAGCGCAGAATTGATGCTACGTAACCATGATAAGCATAAAGTGCTGCGTCGATACCAGCTATGCGAGTTATTCTACCTAAAACAAATACAAATCTTTGCAGTTTAGTACATAATTTGTCAATGTGTACTTTCCAGCTGCAATATTTATCTAATGTTATACCCAAAAAAGTAGCATTTTCAACCTCTTCTATAGGGTCATTTGCATTTCTTATTTTTAATCCATGATGTTTGCTATTGTACGTTTGGAACTGTATAAGTTTAGTTTTACCGATATTGACATGTAAATTATTGTCTTTTAACCATTTTATTATTTTGTTTAGTGTGTCATTGATCTCTTTTTCGTATTTGGTGATACTTTTGTCATTGAGTTCAATACTAAGAGTTGTATCGTCCGCGTAGAGAATGCATGAATATGGAGTCACGTTGGGCAAATCATTAATATACAGTAAAAACAAAAAGGGTCCCAATATACTGCCCTGGGGGACGCCACAGGAGTTTTGACGATACACAGTATATTTTTTGGCCAAAATTTCGGACATGCCTTTTTTTTGTTCTAACTTTGTTTGTAATGTTATATACAAGGTGTCGTTTTGAAGCTGCAAAATATTTCAGGAGGTAATTATGTTAGTGATTCTCGACCCGAATCAATAATAAAATAAGTAGGTAATTTTTTTTTTTTTATAACCGCGCTTTTTTTCACACACACAAACACGGAACAATAAAGGGCGTTTTCACACACACTAACTCGCAACGATAGTTTCATAAATAATGTATCATCCAATCATCATCTCGCACGCCACACCCTAGCCACGCCCCCGCGGCCATCGATCAATCGATTTAGTTTAGTGTAATTAAAAAATTAAATAACAAGTATTACTGATTATTGACCAGGTATCGTTTTTTTACATGATTATTTATGAGTTTTATTACAACCTCCTGAAATATTGTGCACTTTTAAAACTGCACCTTGTATAATTAATGAATAGAACTCACAAGCGCCTATTTCTCATTATGACCAAAAAAAAAACACTTTTTTATTTTTTATGATAAAATAGTAAATCACCCATAACTTTTGAAATATTTCACGAATTGTCTTCTTGTTTTTCCTGTTATACAATAATTTTAAAACACATAATACTGATTGATTTATATATTTTTTAAACGAGTTTTCAGAGATTTATTTACAATTAATGTTTCTTGAATTTTATTTTTTTATGGTCGTATTTTTAATTATTTGGATTTTATTTTTCTACAAAATTGTTAGAAAAAAGTGTATGAATCGATGAAAAAAAAATCAGATCCAAATATTGAAGGATCTCGAACTTAGAGGCTTCTAAAGTTTTCTATGCTAATTATGATTTTAGGGTTGTCAATATTTCTAAATAGAATTTATTGTAAAAAGTTACTATAACTTTTTATTCATAAATAATACTTTAACTAGAGGTTGGGGCGAGCGCATGGGATCACTTTATTTACACAGAAAAATAGTTTTTAGATGAGCCGAAAAACAAAAAAAGAAAGATTACTTTTTATTTCATTTTTGGATCGAGCTGTGTTTACACAGTTTTTCTAGACGTACTTACACAATAAAAAAAAACTATAATTTTCGTTTGACCTGCCAATCCTGCCATACTAATTTGGAATTTTTTGAACATAATCTACATATTATATCTAATATTATAAAGAGGTAAAGTTTGTAGGAAGCGATCTCTGTACTGAACCTATATTGAAAATTCTTTCAATAGTAGTAAGTCCATTCCATTTCATTTTTATGTGTTTGTGTGTGTACATAAGTGAATAAATAAATAAGTTACATTATACCATTTTACTTAATTGTTTTCCTATCTATTATTATTCTTTAGCCTGATCCGACGAAAGAATTTCTGTTACATTGTCGGTATGTCTTTCAATAATTTCAAAATTTTCGTCAATTTCTGTTGCCACAAAATTGTCTTCTGCTGAGATTTCACACGATTTCAGTAACCTTACTACGCTGGGTGGTAACAGTAAGGATTTTAGTTTTTTCAACCTATTCTGTAGCCGATTACAGTGCTCTGTGAAACAAGTCTAACATGGCTTTTTCGCGGTCGGATTCAAAACTAATTTCGCACTTCACCGGTTTGCTCTGATAATAAGTCAACTGGAAGAGCAGAGTTATTAATAATATCTTGCCCGTGAATGAGAATCTTATGTATTGTTACTGTCATTGGGTACCAACCATATTCTGCCACGTTTTTAGTCCCCAAATTTATTAGCATTTACAGGTAGACCACAAGATAAAGTAACCAGAATTGTGTGAAGATCATCCAACAACCATTGACCAAGGCCTAATATTTCTGCAAACACTGCACTGAACTGTTCGGGCTGTATTGCCGTCATTTGTTGTTCCAGCATTGGTTCTCACAACATCAATTAGCACTTTCAAATCTTTTCCCACTCTCTCTTGCACACGTTTTTTTGTTTCGTCAATAGTTTTTGATTCTATTGAATCTTTGCCTACCCTCCATTTCTTTACAGGAAGCTTGTAGCCCAAATGAAGTAAGAACTCTAACATGCGAATCCTGCAATCATGCAAGGGACTTATTCCGTATTTGAAAACCGATACATCAATTGGCTGAAAATAAAATAATTATGTCTAATTTGTTGAATTGCGTTGCGGTTGCTTTGCAAAATGGACATTTAAGCTGAGAAGAGGTTTAAGATATTATATTTAGTACTTTGCCATGCACGTCAAATAAAGTTGTGGTTTTGCCCTTATTTTCTTTTTGTTATATGTGGTTGCTTCTAAAGTAGTCGTATCCCTAATTTGGTTTTCTATCCATTTCTGTTCATTTAGTATTAAATCTTTTGTCTCTTTCCGATATTGAATATAAATCAGATATCAAAATTTGTATGATTGTGGAGTTGAGTTTAACCACAATACAAAGTATTTTTTTGTTTTAATTCTTAATGGAATGAATGTAGTGGCAAATAAACTGTTTTCAGGCTCTTGATTATCAGAAAAAATATGTTTATAAAATGATTGACCCAAACTACCATTAAACCCTGTATCTAGATAGCAATAGAATCGATTGTGGGGGAAACTGCAATATTAAAAGTATTTCCTTCATGACTATAGGTAAATCTTGTGCACTAAAATTTGGGTCAGTATTGGAATCTGAAATTAGTTGCTGATGATGAGGTACAAGTTCATGCCCGTCAAGGGATTGGCTCAAAATATTATATTCTGATTCAGAATCAGTCATCATAACAGACCCGGAAAGTGACGCAAGATGCGTCACTTTCCGAGTCTGTAATGCTCTAAAGAAATATTTAAACATTTTTTGGTGATTCTTTAAGCCATGTGTTGTTCTTTTTTGCAAAAAAGTTAAAATTATATTAACAATTTTTGTAAAGCATTTCGTATTTAGACGTGAATCTAGTTATTGCCTCTTTAAACGCTTTCTCATCATTGAGTTCAGTTTTTTTTAATCCCAAAATAGTCAAGATAAGCTCTGATCTATCTTCTAAAGGCAAGTCAGTAGGGCGAATTTTAGATCCCATTTCTTTCGATTTGGTGATTAACATTTTATATACATCGAGCCTGCTAATCACGTCTCTTTGCGTACTTGCGATTACTCCCGGAGGCTGAAGAGTACCAGCTGTAGCGGCCACGGCTTCATCAACTGCCATTCGTGGGCCAACATGAGGGTTGGCGACATCCCTCAACAGGTCTTTGACGGCTCCATGGTGAATCACCCCCATTCCTACAAGAAATATGTGTTTGGAGCAAGGTTTTAGCCGTGGCCTAACGAGGGCGAACCCCTTCTATGCACCACATTTACCTTTCATTGGATTTTAAACTGAACATTTAAAAACAAAAGAGTATTAGCATAAATACATTGAAGTTATTTTTTCATATTAGTTCTTCAAAACAGTTCATAATACAGGCAAACTTTTTTATCACTTTCCAAATTTGAAAATTATATTTTTTGAGAAAAGTAATAAAATACCCGATTTTTTTTTTAGTATCACTTAATACTAAACAATTGAGATAAGACATTATGAAGTTGTCCAAAAAATGATAAGCTTGTGGACACTGCGCAGCGTGTTGCATACATACTCACACACGCATGCACAAACACAAACCGATAAAACAGGTCGCCGCGCCGAGCTCACGCGCTTAGCTCCGCACCCAAACTTCGATAACAAACAAACATAAATTGCAAATTTTCCCTTCATAATTTTAAAGTCTCCTTCAATTTGCAAAATGCATAATACTGTGATTATACAAGGCGCCATATAAATGGGGAATAACATGGGGTATTGACTTTTTCCTAAAATATCTTGCGTAGATACCCAAAAAACAAACAATTAACTGTTTTTCATTACTCAAAATTGTAAAAGATTTCGATAGATGTCGATTCTAAATAGCTTTATGTCTTCATTTCATATAGGATATAGGAGGGTTCAATAACCGTTATTTCAAGTTTATCTGTTTGTCTTTGTACATTATGGAGTATTTACGAAATGGAAATTAACTTATTTGAAACCACTTAAATAAAATCAACTTATGTAAATAGTAGTGAGTTTGAGTGATTGCAGCAGCCTAGGGAAGACCTCCATGAACTTAACTTCGCACCATTTCACAATAAACACTTGCATGCACTTTGAATAAATTGTCGTGCTGGCCGGTGGCGGGTGGCGCGGCGCAGTGCGACTCACGGGAGCCCGGGATGGAACTATCAAGACCTACGTTTAGCTAGGAGACCATCCAAATTGAAATTACGGAGTCTACCGTCTTTTTTTATATTTTACCTTCCATTTTAATTTTAAAAATAGGTTTTTTGAATAACACCTAACACTCAAAAAACAATTAGAATGTGATAAAAATGTTTTCCTGTATAATCTTACCAACATTAAAAAATAATTTTATATATTAAGTTTGATAAATTTATGAGGTGATAACCCTAACCAAAAAAGTTTGAATTAGAATAATTCCTAGATCCTGCCATATTAGGATCCCTTTTTTTGTAAGATCATAAGTGTAAATAAAAAGAACATTTCTGTCCTAGTTACAAATCCAAATACGTAATAATATGGCAGTAAAAAAAAGAAATCATAAATTTGCAAAATCAGCCATAACTCTGTTATCTTGAACAAATAAAACCTGTTTTTTTTTTGCTATCGTAAAGACTTTAAGACACTATTCAATACCATCAGTAAAGTCTTAAAAAGATATCAAACTTTTGAGCTACAACTGTTTCTATGGTTTTTCTGGAAACCATAGAAAGTTTTTTCAAGAACTTATTTTCTGTTTTTTATAACAAATAGGCAATCGGGAGTTCTCGTCTCGCATTCATAATCCCAAGACCTATGATATAAGATAATAAAAAAGGCATGTCCGAAATTTTGGTCAAAAAATATACTGTGCGATAGGCGGATCTATATATATTTTTTTCCGATGCAGTATGTCTGGATATCTCTACACATTGTTGGCGATTCAATTCAATTCAATTCAATCTTTATTGCTATAACACATGTGTTACATAAGGTCTTATAAAGTAGTTAAATAAGTGCACATGGACCCTGTCGGGCACAGCAATTTCATATAGAACAATTTTAAGAGAAATATAATTTAAAAAAATAAAAAATAATCGGATATACAACACAAATTAAATGAAATACAAATGTCACTAAAATAGAAGATAAAATTAATAAATGTCATAAGTTCATTAAATGTCAAAATACATTCTTTCAATTGTCAGAGCCGTGTTCATTATAAATGTCGAAATAAATTCAATATAAATGTCGAAATAAATTCACAATAAATGTCAAAATAAATTCATTACAATTGTCAAAATAATTTAATTATAAATGTCAAAAATAAATTGATTAAAAATACCAAAATAATTCATTACAAATGTTAAAAGTTTTATTACAGATGTCAATATAAATTAATTAAATAAGAATATTACAAATACCAGAATAAGTTAATGTCAAAAAATAAAAGATAGAATAAAACCGTAACAATGTCAAAATAAATTCATTGAGAATGTCAATATCGATAAGGTTCACAAAAACATACATTTACCAAATTATAAACCAAATATGGAAAAGATGTGAAATGTTTAAAAGTCATTATTGGTGTTATTAATTTTTGAAGTCGTCATCAAAGAATTCTTTCACTGAATAGTAACATTTCTCGACTAGTAGTTTTTTTAGCCGTTTAATAAATTTTATGTCACTTTCCTCAGTTTTAATGTCATTCGGTATTTTGTTATATATTTTTATTGACCCTACATGAGGACTCGAACTGTGTAGTTTTAACTTTGATGAAGGTACCACAAGCGTGTTTTCAAATTGTAAACGCGGTGCGTATCGGCGAGGTTGGTCTGTTATTTTTTTATAGAAATTATGGTTTTTTCTTACAAATTTACAGCTTTCTAAAATATAAATTGATGGTAACGTTAGAGTTTCTAGTTTACGGAAATGCGGTCTACAAGTTTCATCATGATTAATATTTACAATTATCCGAAGACATTTTTTTTGTAGGATAAACAAGTCATTGCTATCTACACTGTTTCCCCAGAGAATGATACCATAAGAAAGCCATGCGTATGCGTATGCATAATAAGCAGATAGTGCGGTTTCGAGATTAGTTGTTTTTTTTAGCTCACGTAAAGCATAGATAAAACTAGATAACTTGGTTTTAATTTTCTGTATATGTGCTTTCCAGGTCATGTGAATATCTAAGTCCAGACCCAGCAAGGTAAAAGTGTCGACACATTCCAATTTTATACTGTCAAACGCAAAATTAATATGTAAAGGATTTTTTTGGCGGGGCCTAAATTGCATTAATTTAGTTTTTGTAAAATTGATCTCCAAATTGTGGTCTTCCATCCAATTTCGTATATTAGTCATTATATTATTTAAATTGTCAGTTAGGTGTTGAGAGTCAGTACAAGAAGTAATTAAAGAAATATCATCGGCAAATAGTACGCACGAATCCGTCATAATCTTAGGGAGGTCATTGATATAGATCAAAAACAGCAAACACCCGACAACACTACCTTGCGGAATAGAATGTCCAATTGAAAGCCCCTTTGAACGTATCTTCTTCAATTCACCAGTTTGTTGATCCAAATATTCAATTTCTACAAATTGTTCCTGATTTTGTAGGTAAGATGCAAACCATTTGTGTGTAATACCTCTGATGCCAATACCGTATAGTTTATCGAGCAATATTTTATACTGAACTTTGTCATATGCCTTGGTCCTAACGAGCAAGATACCTATCGCGTATTTTTTATTATTTAAAACGTTTAGTATTTCTTGGGTAAATTTATATGTTGCTAAAACCGTGGAACGTTTTTTCCGAAAGCCGTTTTGACATTCATCGAAAACATTAAACTTTTCGCAAAAGTCATAGACGCGTTTGCACATAGCCTTTTCAAATATTTTAGATGATGTAGGTAGTAGTGCAATCGGACGGTAATTGTTTGGATCTAACTTTGAGTTTTTTTTGTGAATTGGTTTGATTATCGTTTTTTTTAGAGCGTCTGGAAATATTCCTTCTGAGAACGATTGGTTGACCAAAAGATAGAATGGTATTGTTAGTTCCTCAGCACATGTTTTGATCAATATAGGAGGTAGTTCGTCTATTCCGTGACTATGTTTATTTTTAAGATTCTTAATAATTCTTCTTATTTCTTGCGGTGAGGGTGGATAAAGAAACATAGTGTTATCAGTGGGTCGGAGCACGGGTCGGCCGCGCGGCTCTGACTCACCATGCTTTGTTTGTCCTACTGTTGCGAAAAATTCATTGAGCGAGTTAGAAACCTGGTTTGGATCGGACGTAAGTTTATTATGGATCAGCAATGCAATGTTCTCTTTAGTTTTATATTGGTTTTTATTGGTACGTTCTTTAATAATTCTCCACATCGATTTAGTTTAATTTGATGAATTTTTAATTTCCCTAATAAATTGTAGCTTTTTAGATTTGTTGACAACCCTTTTTAATGTTTTTTCATATATTTTATAATGCTTTGTTAATACCGGATCATTAGAGTAAGAGGTAAGAATTCGGAATAATCGCTTATTTTTACATGATATTTTAATACCTTTGGTCATCCAACTTTTTCTTTTCTTTCGATTTAATTTTAAGGTTTTTACGGGTATACAGTCATTTAGTATTGTGAGCAAAAGATTTTCAAATGAATTATAGTTATCGTTTATATTTTTTTCCGAGCTTATTACTTCATTCCAGTTAATTTTTTGTAGTTTCAGTCTGAAGTTTTCCATGTTTTTACTGTTAAAAATTCTTTTTGTAGTTTTCCAATGTTTACGTTTATTTTGTTTTACGTCAATTATTTTTAAGTTAGCATACTTGTTTGCAGGCAATTTTCTAAGACATTTACATTAAAATCACCGCCAATAATGACTTTAAGTTTACTATATTTTTTTAATATCAATTCCTGTATTAATTTTAACTGTTTATAGAAAACATCAGGCTGTCTTTTATTCCAATACAAAGTCACAAGTTAAGTTTTAAGTTTAGGCAGTTCTATGGCACACACTTCTATAATATATTCGACCGACATATCCATAATATCCTTTCGTTCAATAAAATCTATATGTTCCTGTAGCAATATACACACACCGCCACCTGCGTAGTTCTGTCGGCAATATGACGTTGCGAGGATGTAACCGGTACAGCTAATTAGGTCCTTCTTTGCATGTGATAGCCACGTTTCCGTTAGACAGAGAGCTAAATATTTGTCTTTGTTTTCATCTAAAAATTCTTCTAATAAGTCAAGTTTGTTATTAATACTTTGAATGTTTTGGAACAATACTGTCATGTCATAATTTTCTTTAGGAACGAAAGGTGTTAATTTCTTCTGTGTTATCCTGTGAGTAGTCAATGTTGCGTTTGTTGGTTATGTTTTCGCGGGTGATTTCTTTATTTTTTAGGTCAGTTGTTTGGTTCCAGTCAGTTTTTTTCGTCGATTTATTTTGCCTTGTCGTGTCTGCAGTAGGTTGGTATTGTTTCCCGTCTATTATTAATTTATTATTTTTGATGATTGCGTGTCGTCCTTGTTGTCTTGCTGAGCGTAGGTGTTCTTGGAGTGTTTTTTTTTTGTCGAAGTTCAGTCTCGTTTAAGTATTCAGAGATATAAAGTCCCGTATGTTTAAAGTACATTTTGTTGTCCAAAATATATTTAGTCATTCTTTTACTTATAAGCTCAATTATTATTGGTCTTCGAGAGCTGGTAAATTTGCCTATTCTTGAAAGTCTTTTTTTTTTTTTTTTATTAATGATAGGCTTGCGTTTGACCACTATCTCACCTGATGGTAAGCGATGATGTGGTCGACGATGAAACACGCTTGCCTAGAAGAAACCTATTCACTCTCGACTTAAAGACTCCTAAGTTGTAGCTATCAGGAAACACAGACTCCGGCAGGGAATTCCACTCCTTGGCTGTACGCACAATAAATGTCCTTCAATATAACCTGTCAGGTCAACATTTAGTATGTCTTTAAAGGCTTCAAGTATGCGATAGTGTAATTGACTTTCGGATTCTTCTTGGTCGTATTCTGTGAGTCCATATAGTACGATTTTATTTAAATTGTTGTCCTGTTGCTGATTTTCAATTTTTGTCAATTTTTGCTTAATTTCATTTAATTGTCGTTTTAATTCATTATTTTCTTCTTGTAATATTTCTATGTTTTCGCTTAATGTATTTATATTACTTTTTACTTTTTCTTGCTCGCATGTTAATTTAAGGTTATCTTTAAAAAAATCTTCCTTTAATTCTATAATACTCTTTTGTATTTCATTTTGGATTGTGTTTTTCAATACAGAGAGTAGGGATTGGTTGTTTTTTTCTAGTTTCGTATCTAGCAGTTTACTGAGGCTGTCTAAAGTGATAGAGGAATTTTTTGTTGCGATTTCTTGTCTATTGGTAGTCAGTTGGTTATTTTGGTTAGGGTTGTTAGACTCGGTTGTTGTCATATAGTTTGTATTGAGTTCCTCAAGTGTGTCGTCAATTGACATAGTAGTGTCGTTTAGGGTCGATGTTTTCAGTGTACGAACAGGTGTATTGTCATTTCTAAAGCGACGTGTGATGTTAGCACAGTCAGGGCAGCGCCAGCATTTTTGAAGCTCAAAATTATGTTCTAAATAATAGGCAGATGTCATATTAAGGCACGCATAATGGTATTTAGCTGAGCACCCTGTGCATTTCAGGGTCTCTCCAGCATATTGTATTTTTTGACAGCACGCTGGGCAGTTCATAGTAAAAGTCAATCTCTTCCTTTTTTATTATTATTTAAGAATACTTAATATTATGTAGCGATGGTGTTTCAAAGGTTGGTGTCCAGGTCTTGATTTTATAGTTTATAAAGTCTGTGTACGTTGATAATTGTAAGTATCTAAGATTCGTGTCGAGTTTTAACTGGTCAATTCATAGGTCAAGTAATGGTAAGTCAATTTTTGTATTTAAATCTGAACAGTTCAGAACTTCAATTTAGTGTTCTAAGTATGTATCAGTCTTGACAGTATTTCGAGTCCTTTATATGTCACCTTGTTGATAGATGTCACATTTATGTTTATAAATAAATGTGTTATGACTGACCTGATCCTCAGATTAGCGACACTTTTGCACAGATCCGATGTTGGTGACCGATGTAAGCACAAGAAATTTTTGTTCCCACAATAACACTGATTTTTGGTATCAGTTCTTGATGACTACAATAAATATCAGAATATATGTCTTTTCCTCACTTTTAATGTACAATACACGACAATTAGCGTAAGTTTCGAGTTTTTAGAAATAAAATTAAACCGAGACTTGTAATTAAGCAACTTGACACATCTAGCGCCTACCCGCTTTTTTCCGATTCCGATTATGCAGATAAGTTTTTATCCAGTTTAACGCATTTCCCCTAATACCATAGCGATTCAGTTTGAAGAGTAGCAGTTTCTGATCTACGAAGTCAAACGCTTTAGACATATCAAGAAATATTGATGCTATTGGCCTTTTCTCATTAAGGGGCCGGCGGAGGATGAATTTCCATACAAACGTAATACCACGCTCATTTGCAGTTGGAGCATATTTCCAACATATTATGATGATATTTGGTTATAGACAATATTTATCTAGGTTCCTACGTCTTTTTTTTTTAAAAAAACAAAAAGAAATTTAAGCAAATTGGCCCCTTAAGACTTGAGGTAATCATTTTTACAAGAGAAAAACATGCAAGAGTTTGATTTACCCTTTCTGAAACCAAACTGTTCCTCTTTTAAAATTGCATGTTTTACTATAAAGGAGTGCAGTTTATCGTACATAATTCTTTCAAAAATTTTAGAAATTACGGGTATTAGAGTAATCGGGCGATAATTATTCATATCATTTTTATCTCCTTTTTTATATAATGGTTTGACTATTGAAAACTTTAGTTTGGTGGGGAATAAACCTTGAAACAATGATAAATTAATAATGTGGGCCAGTGGACGAGATATATATTTAGAGCAAAGTTTAAGAATCTTTGTATTAATGTTGTCATAGCCAGTTGAGTTTGTTGATTTTAAAGAATTAATAACTTTATACACAGTATCTTCATCAGTTGGAGTCAAAAAAATGCTATCTGATATGTCAGTGATGGTATGTTTGTAGTCAATAGACGTTTCAGAATTAGGGATTTGTGTTGTGATTCCTGACCCGACCACGACATGAAACCGATATTTCACTCTGGCACAAATTGGTTATTTTAATTGTGTTTTATTGTGCCACTTATCCCAGGAATTTGTGCCTTGTACTTTTTGAGTAATAAGAGTACGATTGTGGTCGGGCTGGGGATCACGGTTCCTGACCCGACCACAACCAGATCTAATAAAATATCAATAGTGGGAAGTTACTGATTATGCCAAAAATATGTGCCAAATTGTGCCTATGGCACACGAAATTCTTTTACTATTCATATCACAGAATTGGATAAAATTGAATAATCAAGAGATAAAGTGTGTCAATCACACGCTATGGAATTATCTACGACTTTGCAAGCAGTTTTAATTCGTGAAATTGTGTTATAAATAAGGCACTTTATCATTTTATTTTACTAGATGTGTTCACGACTTCGTACGCAAAAAAAAAAAGTTACAACCACTATGTTTTGTAGCGTTATATTAGTGTGTTAAGCTTGTATAAATAACCGGTCAAATTCTGCGAGTCGGGTTCGAATCCTGAGGGTTTCGTAACCCACACCAGCGATTTCCAAAGAAATTGACCAAATAAGCGACATAATTGGTCATATCTTTTAATTGCGTTGACTTGGATATTTGACTTTTTTTTGCCGCAAGGGACCGTATAATTTATTGTTAATTTCAACTTGATATGTCGACGAGTAATTGTCGACTAGATTTTCTAGATCTATGATTCACTATTTAACGAAAATGCACTTAAATCACATTTACAATTATTTTTATTTACGTAACGAGGTACGACTCTTTTTGTTTTTAGTTTTAAAGCTGAAATATGGGTAGTTGGTATAAATTTTTCGTAAATGCCTTATTTGAATACTTACTATATATATCTATGATGACTTAATGCGTTATGTATGCCATAGGCACAATTTGGCACGTATTTTTGGCATCATCAGTAACTTCCCACTATTGATATTTTATTAGATCTGGTTGTGGTCGGGTCAGGAACCGTGATCCCCAGCCCGACCACAATCGTACTCTTTTTACTCAAAAAGTACAAGGCACAAATTCCTGGGATCAGTGGCACAATAAAACACAATTAAAATAATCAATTTGTGCCATAGTAAAATATCGGTTCCATGTCGTGGTCGGGTCAGGAATCACAACACAGGGATTTTTGATTTGTTTGTCATGTTAATAAAAAAGTCATTAAATTGGTTGGCAATTGTATTTCCATCAGTGTATTTGCACTGATCAATTTTAATAGAAGAAATTTCAGTGTTATTATCGATATCTGCAGTATTCTTTTTATTATATCCCAGGCGGCTTTACATGTATTGTTTGATTGAAGTATATAACGAGTGTTATCAATTTTCTGAGCATGTAATATACATCGTCTCAATATTCTATTGTAATTTTGGTAGTTCTTTAAATGCAGGTTTTTGTTAGAATTTAGTAGTCTATATTTTAGGTACATACTTCTTTTCTTGACACAACATCTTTTTATTCCTTTTGTTATCCATTTAGTTTTTATCGGTTTATTTGTAATTTTTACTTTTAGGATGGGAAAACAGAGATCATAAAAGAGGGACAGTGTATCGTGAAAGAGATTGAATGCTAGATCAGTATCTTCAGATTCGTATATTTCTGAAAACGAAAGAGACGACACGCAAGATATAAACTTTTCAATGTTGTTTTGACTTAGATCTCTTCTCTTTTCAAACCAAAATTGTTTTCTACACTTTGCAATATCCACAGACGAATGGAAGCTAATGGATTGACCAGTCTCATGGTCAGATAATGCAAGGATATGAACCTGAGGCTGAACATTAGGTACATCGCTTGCGATGAGATCTATACATGATGATTTTCTTGTGGGTTTAGTTATATGGTTAGAAATATTATAGTTATGCAAGAGAAGTTCTAGTTCTTTATAGTTATTATTACGCTTTAACGCGTCAATGTTCCAATCACCGCATAGTATTATGTTATTTTTATTTAGTTTTGTTATTTTCCTTAAAACATCCTCTAGGTTTTTTAAAAACAAACTTAAATTTGAATTTGGGGTACGGTAAATACAGACAACAACGATTTTTAGAGTGATAATTTCTATCGCACAATATTCGAAATCATACAATACAGGCGTAACTAAGTTAGGGATATGTTTACATTCGAAGTTCTTTTTAACCATTATGCAAGTTCCGCCTCGCCGTTGGTGTGGTCTAGAAAAAGATGAGACTAGCTTGTAATTTCTTAGTATTAAGTTCCTTTCTGATCCTCTTTTTATGAAAGTTTCTGAGAAACATAATATATCAATATTATTACCTTTTTCATGCATTTCTTGTAAAGTAATTTCTAATAAATCTGTTTTATTTAAAATGCCGGCGATGTTTTGGTGAAACAGTGTACATTTACGTTCAGTTTCGAAAAAAAGTGGATTTACTAGCTTCATTAGGGTTCGACATAACTGCAGTAGCTTCATTAGCATTTAATGGTTGAAGAGGGGTATTTTTTTGTACCGTAAAATAATAGGGGATTGTTCCTTTTTTGTTAAAAGTTAATATTATCAATTTCTATATTTAGTTTATAACACAGCATTTTTTAGGATATGTAATTATAATTGTTATAACTATATATATTCTCAGTTGTATCAATGAACTTACAGTTAGGAAAATTTTGTAAGAATAATTTAATATTTTGGTTTAATAACTTAACATTTAAATGGGGATCATTAATAATATTTAATACAAATACTTGGTTATTTCTTAGTTTATGAAGGGTTGGAATCAGCTCTGATAGTAATTTGTAAGGGTTGCTGTCATTGCCACCTATACCCAATATTACTATGTCATCATTGTGCAAGTTTTTGATATAATCATCTATTTTACATAATATTTGTGTACTTACTAGTTGAGTTTGGGTTTGAAAATCCTGATACAGAATATACGTTATTCCATTTATTTGCGTCCATCTGTAACTTTATTTCACTGGCAAAACCTCGTACTTGTTGATCACCCAAAATGATAATTTTTGGAACACTTGTTGAGTTGTAGACTTTTGAAATATTTAAAACTTGATTATTACTTTTATTCAGTAGTGTATATGAAGTTTGAGCACATGGAATCTCTATACTGCGTTCCAATGATTGTCTGTCTTGTGGATTCATAACTGATACTGTAACACTTTTCTCAGAACAACCCGGATTTGTTGTCGGTTGATTGCTTTGTGTTGAATTTTGTGTCTTTTCTTGTTGGACTGTTGGACGAGTGTGGGTAGAAAGTTTTTCAACACTAGGTGAGCTTTGCGTCATGAGCAGAGAGTCCCCAAATGACTCAGTAAGACGTCGTGGCTTGACATTATGTTTCTGTATAGCTGACTGCCGTAAAGCTGTTCGTGGGCTTCGGCAAATCTGTTTCAATTTTTTTTATGGTGGGAAAAAATCATGCATTGACATCCCCCGCCCTTGGGCGGAGCGGGAGATAGTGTCAGACTCTTACTGACTAAAAGACCCACCCCGTTCCTTCTAGCCTTCATACCGGGGCTCGAGCGCCCTTTCGGATAACCCTGGCCCCAGTAGGCTTCGACCCGGCTGGGTCCCTGCTGTTGCTGACAACTCCTTGAGGCGCGCGGGAACAGTGCGCGCCGTCGACGACTTGGGCTTGGTCCGGACAGTTACCGGACGGCCGGACAGTGAGCTACCCATTGCTCACCGTCCGCAAGCCCGCGTCTACGTTGGCCGGAAATCGGGATCAGAATCCCGGCGACGGCGGCGGCGATAACGCCGTTGCCTGATGCGTTCGGCCTCCTCCTTTGCGAGCATTACTGCTTCGCAGAAGTCGGCGACCGCCTGCCACTCCTCCTCGCTCCGGACCATGGCCTCAACCAAGGCCCGGCGCGAGAGGTCTCCGCCGCCGATCGCCCCCACGAGGTCACGGCGATGCTCCGCCCAAGCAGGGCACACCTCGACTGTGTGCTCCACCGTGTCCTCCGGGCGTTCCGCACAGTGGCGACACCCGGGCGTCACTTCCGCATGAATCGAGTGCAGGAAACTCCCGAACGAACCATGTCCGGTGAGTACCTGCGTCATGCGGAAGGTAAGGACGCCGTGAGGTCTTTCCAGCCACGCCTCAAAGAGGGGACTTACCGCCATGATTGTGGCGTGCCCATGTTTCAATATTTCAACTTCCTGAGATAGTTGGGCAATTAGTTTTTTCTGTTCTACATTTTCGAGAATAATATTTTCTAATTCATGTTGCGTAGATTGTAACTCCGCCTTTAATGTTTTTACTTCGGTGTTCATTTCGTCTCGGCATAATACTGTTATATGTGAAGAAACGTCCAGTCTTCTACTCAAGAATTCGTCAGAATAAGATAAGTTGATGGAAGTGCTATTATTCATTTTATCTAGTGACATACACTTTTTTAAAGGTCTTCTATGGGTTACATTATTTAAATCTTCCAGCGTTATGCTATGACTTACATTATTTAGATCTTCCATCGTTATGCGCCCTCTATGTCAAATTTGTGTTGTTAATCTAAAGCAGTGCAATGGGTACTCAATAAAAAGTTTTCCTATTTGTCAGCAGATGTCGTGTTGAATATCGTAGTAATCGATGAAGAATGTAGTGCCCTCTATTCTTGATCTTCAATAACCATGTGATTTCAATGATGTGTAAGTAGTTATGCTACTCAGCAATAGATCTCGTTTCGCGGGTTGTCGAGAAACAATGAAGAAAGCAATGCCCTCTATCAGTGAAATTTATCAAACTGAGTACCAATGTAGTGCCCTCTATGGTTGATCTTCAATAATCATGTGATGTTATAGTTGCGTAATTAGTTCTGCTATCCAATAATAGATGTCGTTTTATGGATTGTCGTTAATCAATGAAGAAAGTAATGCCATCTAGTAGTGAAAATGGTCATACTGAAGTATCAACGGACGAAATTTTGAAGGAATGTTCTCGCTATTGAGCACTAGAGGCGTCATATATTTTCACCTTTATTATAATTTAAGTTTTTGTTATCTCACTATTTATGAATTGCTTACGCAGTATTTGCAATCAGTGTGTTAAATAATATTCTTGAAGTCACAATTATTAATCAACAGAAAGTACGAATGTATGTAATGAAATGACCTCCTTGGAAATGACATTTCATTTTTTTAATTTTTAAGCTGTGGATACGGGGTGACGTATCATTCAATGACAGATGATGTTTAGATCATTTTGTGCATTTTATTGTTATAAAAACTTGTAGAGAGATAATTAAAGGGATATAATTGAGGAGGCGATATTATTAAACTTTAAATGTCGTTTCTTTGTTTTCAGGTGAGATAAAAGTGTAATTTTAGTTAAACGATAATTGTTATACTGTAAAAGCATGTTGAATAAAACAAATCTTTGTTTTCAGAGAAACAATTTGTGGTTTATTTCGAAAATCCTCAATAAAATCCATTATAAAACGACATTTTTGTTAACTAAAAGAAGATGGACCGGCTGCAATTTGAGTTTACGATGATAGCTTCAAATGATGGCAAATCAAATGTATTAGCCATAACCTCAATATCTACAGAAGAAGGAAAATGTTATGTTTTACCTGATGAGCTGAAGCCGGTGATTCATCATACATATATTGTCAAAATGAATACTTTCTCAAAAATAAAAAATAGTATAAAGAAAAGGCATCAAAGTAGAAAAATATGGATAAAATTGGATGAAGATCTTAAGAAAACATATAGAGATGAGGAAGGTAATATGCAATTTTTAGATCAATATTTAGAAGAAATAAGCACAAAACAACCAATAGACAAAAACGACAATTTGCAACATATCTTGGAAAAATTAATAGAAACTACTACAAAGAAAGAAAATCAACATAACCTAAAACATATTTCAGAGAAATTTATTATTGAAAAATTCACAAGCAAGAACCCTAATGCAATGCAATGGATTGAGAATTTTGAAAAGGAGTGTGAGCGCTTTAATATATCAAAAGATGAAACAAAAATAGATATATTGAGATTGTTTTTAGAAAACTCTTGTTTGGATTGGTATAACTCGATGGCCATAAAACTAACAATAAAGGCTGAATGGAATGAATGGAAAGACAAATTTTTAGAAACTTTTAAAAACCGAGGATGGGACATAGTTACATATGCTCTCGCATTTAGATATAAAGAAGGACTACTAATTGATTACGCTATTAGAAAAGAAAGGCTTATGCTAGGCATAAACAAATCGATAGACTCCAAAACAATGATAGATCTTATTGCAACAGGTTTACCTGGGTTTATCTTAAATAGGTTAAACAGAGATGAACTCAATGACACTACTGATTTGTTCAATGAGATAAGAAAATATGAAGGTATGATGTACAAGAAAAACTCAAGTACAATAAAGAGTTGTACATTCCTTTATAAAAATAAAACTAATGAGAAGAAGCCATGTAACACTTGTGAATCTTTGAACAAAGGAATTAGATATCATCCGGAAGAGTCATGTTGGTTCAAGAAAAATAAAAATGAATCTGAAAAAGTTTTTAAACCCAGAAATGTAAATAACAACTCCATTATTGAAGTAGATATAAATACTGAGAAAAAAAACGAGTAAGTACACCATTAATCAAAATCAAGCTCTTATTAGAAAATAAACTAGAAGTGAGCGGCATTTATGATTCAGGCTCACAGATCTCTTTAATAAATTCAAGACTGATTAAAATAAAAGAAAAAAAGGACAATGAGAATATAGCATATATGAAAACGGTTAATGGTGTGAAAAAAAACAGATGGCTTGATAACAATAAAAATAAAAATATTTGATTTAGAAGAAGAGGTGGATGTATACATAGTAGAAAATGAATATTTTGATGATTTTATAATCGGATTGGATATGATAAAGAAATTCAAACTAACCCAAAACGAGGACTTGCGGATAGAACAAAAGATAAGAACAAATAAAATAGATGAAATGTCTAAAGATAACAGAAATGAAGAAAAGAATATAAAAACATTAGCAATAAATTTTAATGAACATATAGAAACAGAAGAGTTTGTAAGTATGACAGACCATTTAGATAATGAAAAGAAAATTGAGATCGAGAAAATAATAAAGGAATATAAAACAATTTTTGCAAAGGACAAGTATGATATAGGAACAGTTAGAGATTATGAAGCTCACATAGATTTACTAGTAAATAGATACTGTAGTAAAAGACCATACAGATGTACAATAGAAGATAAATTAGAAATTGAAAAGCAAATATCCATGTTACTAAAGAATAATTTAATAGAAGAATCCTACAGTCCTTTCGCTGCTCCAGTGACATTGGCATTTAAAAAGGGTGAAAATAGGAAATCCCGCTTGTGTATAGATTTCAGGGAACTAAATTAAATTGTTGTTCCACAAGCTCAACCTTTTCCGTTAATAGATGATTTGATTGTTAAAACTAGAAATTGTAAGTATTTTACTACACTGGATATAAATTCAGCATTCTGGGCGATACCATTACGGGTGGAAGATAGATATAAAACAGGATTTGTCACACAAGATGGCCACTTCCAGTGGACCTGCCTTCCCTTTGGCTTGAAAACATCACCAGCAATTTTCCAGAGAATTTTAAGCAATATTCTAAGAAAGCACAATCTCACAGGATACTCCGTAAACTATATTGATGATATTCTGATATACTCGAACACCTTTGAAGAACATATAAGACACATAAGAAATGTATTAGAGGCAATAATACAAGAAGGCTTTAGATTGAAGTTTACGAAATGTAACTTTGCTTCAGACTCAGTAAAGTACCTCGGCCATGTAATTCAGAACAATTCGGTAAGACCACTAAAAGACAATTTGATCTCGATAAGACATTTTCCAACTCCTAAGACACAAAAGAATGTCAGACAATTTTTGGGAAAAATTAACTTCTACCATGAATACATACCAAGAAGTGCAATTATTTTAGACCCATTACATAATTTATTAAGAAAAAATGAAAAGTTTGTGTGGTCAGAGAAGTGTGAAGAATTATTTAATCAAATAAAAAGATATTTATGTTCTCAACCTGTGTTGGAAATATTCGACAAAGACTTACCAATAAAAATCTTTACAGATGCATCTTTAGAGGGTATCGGGGCAATATTAAAACAGACTCAACTAGACGGTAAAGACAAACCGGTGGCATAGTTTTCAAAAAAACTAAAAGAATCTCAAAAACGAAAAAAGGCCATATATTTGGAATGTATTGCTATGAAAGAAGCAGTTAAATACTGGCAACACTGGCTAATTGGAAAACATTTCACTATTTACTCAGACCACAAACCTCTAGAGAACATGAATATTAAATGCAGGACAGATGAAGAATTGGGTGACCTCACATATTACCTATCTCAATATGACTTTACAGTAAAATATATACCTGGTAAAGAAAATATAGAAGCAGACTGTTTGAGCCGAAACCCTGTATTAGAATCAGAAGATAACAAGGAGGAACTATTAAAAATAGTTAATTTAATACAAATAAAAGATATAGTTGAAGACCAAGAAAAAAATGAAACAATAAAAGAAAAGAAACAAAATCTACTACATAAAAATAAAATCTATTATAAAAAAATAAAGAAACTTGAAAAGATTATACTCTCAGAAGAATTTAGTAAAAAAATTATAAAAAAGGTGCATGAAGATTTATGCCATATTGGAATCAGACAATTACAGAAAAAAATAAGTCCACTATATACAGCTAAAAACCTAACAAAAAATATCATAAATATTTGTAAAACATGCGAAATATGCATAAAAAATAAATCAAGATGTCAAGGAAAATTTGGGTTAATGTCACAACTGGGACCAGCAACAAAACCATTTGAGATAATGTCAATGGATACTATAGGTGGCTTTGGAGGATCTAGGTCAACAAAAAAATACTTACACCTTTTAGTAGACCACTACACAAGATATGCGTTTATTGTGACTTCAAATACACAGAACGCAAGTGACTTTATAAAACTAACAAAGAAAGTACTCGAGACAGATGAGATTGGAATAATTCTGACAGACCAATATCCAGGCATCAATTCAAAAGAATTTAAACAGTATTTGCAGGAGAATAACATCAAACTAATATTTACAGCTGTGAATACGCCATTTTCGAACGGCTTGAACGAAAGATTAAACCAAACAATAGTAAATAAAATAAGATGTAAAATAAATGAGAAAAATAATAAGAGAACATGGACAACAGTAGCAAGAGAATGTGTACAGAAATATAATGAAACAGACCATTCTGTTACAGGTTTTGCACCAAAATATTTACTGGATGGTACAAATGTCAGTATTTTACCAAATGAAATTAAAACAATAGAAAAGGAAGACAAGTGGATTGCTGATAGAAGATTAGCATTAGAGAATACAATAAAATCTCACAAGTACAACAAGAAAATATTTGATAGAAATAGGAAAATACAAGAGTTCGAGATAGGAGACAGTTTATATGTAGAAAATGGAAATAGACTGAACAGGAAAAAATTAGACGAATTAAAAATAGGCCCTTTCAAGATAATAGAGAAAATATCGAACTCCATTTATAAGATTGACACTGGCAACAGAAAAACAGAATCAACTTTATTCCACATAACAAAATTACAACCTGTTACGGCAGAAGATGAAGTAGAAGAAAACGAATAGGTATAAAGATAGCTTGCAGGTGCATTGTTTGTATTATATTATTTAGAATTTTCGTTCCTATGGGGGGGAGATGTAATGAAATGACCTCCTTGGAAATGACATTTCATTTTTTTAATTTTTAAGCTGTGGATACGGGGTGACGTATCATTCAATGACAGATGATGTTTAGATCATTTTGTGCATTTTATTGTTATAAAAACTTGTTGAGAGATAATTAAAGGGATATAATTGAGGAGGCGATATTATTAAACTTTAAATGTCGTTTCTTTGTTTTCAGGTGAGATAAAAGTGTAATTTTAGTTAAACGATAATTGTTATACTGTAAAAGCATGTTGAATAAAACAAATCTTTGTTTTCAGAGAAACAATTTGTGGTTTATTTCGAAAATCCTCAATAAAATCCATTATATGTATACAGATTTCGGTGTATTTTATGTTATTGGTTTTGTCACCACATATTTTAGTTCACAAGGCAATCGAAGTAAAATCTTCACTTTCACAGACACATTAGTTCATAATATTCACTTTTTGACACTTTTCACAACTTATAATGAAATAATAAAATTTTAAAAGATTTATTAATAAGGAGCTGACAGAATTGAATGTTTACAGAAGAGCACCCTCTGGCGGCAATACATCTACTTACTAAGTTTTAACAGTATAGCTCGTATAGTTTCGGAAAAAAGTGGCTGTGACATACGGACGGACAGACAGACAGACAGACAGACAGACATGACGAATCTATAAGGGTTCCGTTTTTTGCCATTTGGCTACGGAACCCTAAAAAGAGGAAAAAATACCACAAATTCGGAAAAAATATTATCTGTTGAATTTGAGCCTGATTTATTGTGCACAACAAAAAAATAGTTTTTCAATTATTGCCATGTTTTATTCAACATGGCGTCTTGTTTGCTTGCATAATTCATTCGTTCTGAAATTATATCTCATCAAATCAATGTTACGTAGAAAATAAATAAAAATATGTGTGTGTTCTTGAAGTGTTAAAAATAAACTATTATTCTATTGGACATATTTTTGAGTAAACATAATTAAGTATCACGATTTCATCGTTGCAACAATCTTGAGTCTCCATTTTTTAAATTAATGTGTTTATGAACGAGTTCAAAATAACCGCTTGTTAGGTAATCATAAAGACCAAAAACCCATGCCAAAAAAAAAAACCGCTTGTTGACAATAACATGTCAATTGGTCAGTCAAGTCATTTTGTTCGTTTCGTTCGACTTGATTTTGGCTTTCGTGGTTTTCGGTGTTATTTTACGTTTTCTCATTTTTATATTCTACGACTTCGGCTTTGTACAACAGTTTTGTGATATCTGCCCATTCTTGGTTTGACTTTGGCTTTGTTTAACGGTTCTCGAATTCAGTATCTGCGATTTGGATTTGTTTGCCCATTGGAAATCTTCTGTTTTTATTCACGCTAAAGGTAAATTAATGAAAAATTAGAAATACATGAAAAATTATACTAGGTAAGTTAGAAACACAAGTTTACCTCTCTGTGTTTTGCAGGTTCTTTGGCTTGTTGCAAAATGGGTTGTGTGAAGTGTATTAAAGGGATACGCAGTGATGAAGTCCACTATATTACAGCAGATTTGGGTCCAGAGCTTTTGTTTATTATTGAACAAGACATGGCTCATGAGGTAGGAATATATTTTCATACAAAGTTTTAAACATGTGCGACTACAACCTATAATATCCATCCAACTGTCAAGTGAATGTGAACAGTTCTTAAAACTATAAAATCTTCGTGAAACTATAGAGAACTTGTTTTCAGAGTATATTTAAATATATAAGTATTTTTCAGATTGCTACTGATGCTGCATTATGCGAGGCATGTTTTAACTCAATCACCAGTCTTCTTGAGAGTACTCATAGTACTACTGAAGTAATGCAGGATAATGGAATAGAACCCATCCGTGAAACAAACCAATCAAATGTATGTGTGTGGTGCCCTTTATCTTCAACCTCAAGGAGGACGCATTATATAAGCAGTGGGCCTCAGAGAGATGCAATATCTAATGTAATTGCCCCAAGACAGGTACCTATTATTTACAAATAGTTTGCTTTCGTTATTTGGCTTTAACAACAATTTATAGAATCACTAACTTCATGATAATAATTTCAGATACCAGATGGTGCTATTGTTTGCCATCGATGTTGGATGCGTGCCTGCAGGCTAGTAAAGGTATCATCAGCATCAAATTCTGGACAATATCAACATATTTGTGTGTGGTGTAGAAATTCTCTCTCTCAGAGAAGATCACACAGTATTCCACATGGTCCTGAGAGAGATGAAATCACGGCACGGATAACTCCAAGACAGGTCTGTTACCTACTATATACACCTCTATCTTTATGTATGATCTTTATATATGTTCAGATTACACTTACAATTCTCCTGCATTAGACTGATGGATGTGATAATAAGTTAATGATCATCAACTGTATGGAGAAAAAATACATGAAAACTATGAAAATGTTTTATCTAGCTTGGTAACAATCTTAACAGACATAGAATAGAATAGAATAGACTTTATTGTACACCAAAAAGTAATACAGCTTATACAAAAACTACACACACATAGACATATTATTTTTTAGATACTCCCTGGAAACAGAGTATGCTACGCATGCTGGGTATTAGCAAGAAGAAATGTACAGCGTGCAGCTAATCTTCACCTAAATAGTAGGAATAATAATAATAATAATGTTACGCCACTAAACGTGAACACGCCATATCTCCGAGAAAATAACGAGTAGCACGTAATAATTAAAACGCATTGCTGTTCGAAAGGTCTAGAATCACCAGACCAGGACCAGGTTTAGAAAAATCTCGAAACATCCACATAGTACCTACGACTAGTAGTTAGATATGCAACTACCGATAAGGGAAATGGTACTCTCCTCCGTTAACAATAGAGTCGAAATTCGCATGAAAGTGACTCTTATTACCACGAGCAATAAAAATGATTTATGACTTCGAGAAGCGATTCAATTGTTCTGGAATTCTGGATAGATCCGGGGATGTCGGTATCTAGAATTTTCTTGGCTCCGCATATAAATACGAGCCCCCGGCCGGAAGCGAGTCAGCGGTTGTGCGGGTCGGACCGCACGCCCCGAGTCGCTACATGGGCGGTGTTACACATTACAATACCGCCCACACACTCACTACGGCCCCTTAGTCTGGAGCGCAACCGGCTAGATCTGGAAACGTGACAGACGGGGGTCATCATCCTCAGTGGGTAGCGCCCCTTAAGTCTGCACCCCTGTCGCTGGTCATCGCCCGCCGGGCCTCCTCCGGGCAACCGGAGGTCTCACCTGGCGGCGATTGTCCGCCGAGGTGCAGTGAAATAGCGGCACTGTATTGGTACAGTGCCGCGGCGCTACTCTACTGAACTCAAGCCAACTACTCATAGGCAAGCTGCGCATGCGCGCCTGCCACTGGCCACAGCCTAAATGGCCCCCCAATGATTTGCCCGTCGTTACGGGCAACTAACAGACACCGCGGGATAAAGGTTTACCTACACCCCGCCCGCCGCGCCCCCTTGCGGGGACGCAGCGAATTCCCGGAGGAAGCGAGTCAGTTGTGATTTCGACTGCGATCAAGAGCGAACTACCCTAGTACTTGAAGTGATTTTATCTAACGACCTAAGCGATAGTGTAACGGTACTCTAGTGTTAATTGCGATTCGGATTATTGTTGACTGGACTATTTTGTTATTGTTTGTGGTGAATAAAGTTGTCTCTTAGTAAATCGGCATTTGATTACCCACGTACGTAACAACTGGTGTCAGAAGTGGGATGCCATTAACACCGAGAGACGACGAACAGCGACCACGGACAAGAAGGCAAATGGAGATGGATGCTGCGCGTCATCGTATGGAGGAGGAAGATCAGGCTGGTATGGTAGCAACAGAAGCTGCTGAGGCGCCAACAGGACCATCCTCGGAATTGAACCTCGCTGCGGTGTTGGCCGCCATGCAAGCTAGTATGGAAGCTGTCCGCCGCGACCAGGAAGCCGCTCGCCGCGAACAAGAGGCCAACCAGCGTAAGCTTCAGGACCTAATCGCAGCGAACCAGGAAGAAGCTCGCCGCGAACAGGAAGCCGCTCGCCGCGATCAGGAGTCCAACCAGCGTAAGCTTCAGGACCTAATCGCAGCGAACCAGGAAGAAGCTCGCCGCGAACAGGAAGCCGCTCGCCGCGAACAGGAAGCCGCTCGCCGCGAACAGGAAGCCGCTCGCCGCGAACAGGAAGCCGCTCGCCGCGAACAGGAAGCCGCTCGCCGCGATCAGGAGGCTAAGCAGAACCTGATCCTCGATAAAATCGACCACGGCCTCGTCACGTTGGGCGAGAAGGTAAAGAATCTCACCTTGGAGGTCAAGGAGGTTTCCGCCCGAGCTGATAGCCTCGAAACAAGAATTGATGGCCACGAAGATCGCCTGCTGGACATCAACAAAAAAATCGTCAAGCTCGAAGCACGCGAACCCGTTGTTGTCGGCTCACCGTCGCACACTCCCTGTGCATCCGCCGCAAAATTTGATGTGCCGCGTTTTGATGGCACGTCTTCCTGGACGGCATTTAAGTACCAATTCGAGACATTGGTCGAAACAAACCGCTGGGATGATAAGCAGTCTTTTGCGGCATTAACTTTGGCTCTACGAGGAGACGCCCTGCTGGTCCTAGAGAACCTCCCTGCGGACGGCAGGACATTGGAGCGTCTCATGGAGGGACTGGACACTCGTTATGGAGACAAGCACCTCGAGCACGTTTTCCGCGCGCAGTTACGCGAGAGAACGCAGAGGTCGAACGAGAGCCTCCAGCAATGGGGAGTCGAGGTTGAACGGCTAGTCCGGCGTGCGTACATGTCAATGACACCAGAGACGGTGGAAGTAAATCTGGTGCAAGCATTCATCGACGGTCTACGGGATACTGAAGTCAGAGCTACGGTGCGACTCGGACACCACCAAACTTTGAAGAGTGCGATGGCTCACGCTCTGGAAGTAGAAGCGGTACGACAAGATTCACGTACGCATAGAGTTAGGGAAGTAGTGGTCTCGCCTTCAGCGCAACCACGTCACCGAGAAATGCTGGCTTTTTCTTCGGCAAAGTCCCGCTATATTCCGACGTGTTACGGGTGCGGAGAAAAAGGGCACATTCGTACCGATTGCCCCAAGAGGAAGAGGGGAAGTGTGGACTCCGGAACTCAAGTTAACGAGGAGTCGTTAAACTAAATGTCGCCAGGGCCGCGGGGCGGGTGCTGGCTGGTCAACTGAAGGCCCCAACCATCACCATCAATCAAATTCAGAACGGAAATAGTTTGATCATCGAAGGGACGCTGAATCATCGAAGGGACGCTGAATCATCGAAGGGACGCTGAATCATCGTGCTTGCAATTTTACCGTTGACACGGGGGCGTCACGGATTATTATAAGACCTGAGTTGCTGAAACGCACCATCTTGTGGCAAAGAGAGTCTCCATCCTGCCGACTTCAGACAGCAACCGGCCAGCCAGTCTCCGTCCTCGGTGATACAGAAATTGAGTTCAAAATCGGTGATCAAGTGTATATCCATCCTGCGTTAATTGCGAATATTACCGACGATTGCATACTGGGTCTCGACTTCTTGCGGAATAACAGATGTATTTTAGATATCGACAGGGGAGTATTGAAATTCCCAGATCAAGAAGTCTTTCTGCGAGGAATTACCGCATGCAACCTTTATTGTTTAAATGATACTACATTGGCTCCGAGAACGGAAACCTTAGTCGAAGTAAAGTTTCCCAAGAAAATCAGGCAAACAAGATGTGTTTTGGTTGAAGATATTGGCCGGCACCCGGAGCTCATCACCGCGAGGACACTAGTTATGACGAAAGGGAAATCCAGGGTAAGGATTGTGAACCTTGGGAAAGAAGAGGTCCAACTGAAGAAAAACAGTGTTGTTGGGAGATGTGAAGAAGTTCAGTATCTCCGTCAAATCAATACATCTCCAGCAAAGCAAGACACGACAAAAGTTGAAACTGATCACATCCAGCAACTTCTGGAAAATTCTAAGAGCAATTTATCGACTTCGGAACTACAGCAAGCCAGGGAATTTCTGCTACGGTTTCGTGATATCTTTGCAACGGAAAAAGACTGCGGGAGAACAGGTCTCGTCAAGCATGAGATAGATACAGGTGACGCTAGACCAATTAAACAAAGACCGCGTCGCATACCCTGGGCTAAGGAAAATGAGGTAGCAGAAATGGTAAAGGACATGGCTGATAGCGGAATAATTGAGCCTTCTACGAGCCCATGGTCTTCCCCCGTCGTTCTGGTGAAGAAGAAGGACGGCAGCACAAGATTCTGTGTGGACTACAGAATGTTGAACAATGTGACGAAGAAGGACAGTTATCCCATACCAAGGATAGACGATACGCTGGATATGCTCAGTGGTATGAAGTGGTTTTCAACCATTGATTTGAAAAGTGGCTACTGGCAAGTGGAAATCAGCGAGAAAGATAAAGAAAAGACAGCGTTCAGTACGGGTATTGGCAGCGGCCTGTGGCAATTTAACGTCATGCCTTTTGGGTTATGCAACGCTCCAGCGACGTTTGAACGCCTCATGGAGAGAGTCATGGTGGGCCTTCTTGGTGACGTCTGTCTGGTATATTTGAACGACGTCATTATAATGGGTCGCACTTTTAAGGAAAACCTGAGGAATATGGAGAAAGTGTTCACCAGGATACAAGGGGCTAACCTAAAACTAAGCCCAAAGAAGTGCGCCCTGTTCAAGAAGGAGGTCAGCTACCTAGGACATGTTATTTCCGCTGACGGGGTGAGAACCGACCCTGAGAAGATAAAGGCAGTCCAACAGTGGCCGGTTCCAAAGAACAAAACGGAAGTACGTGCATTTCTAGGGTTGTGCACATACTACAGGCGGTTTGTCAAGAATTTTTCGGACATTGCAAAACCTCTAAGCTGACTGAGGATAAACGAGATTTTATCTGGGACGAGGACTGTGAGTCAGCATTCAACGAGCTAAAAGAACGGTTGTGTGAAGCGCCTATACTGGGGTATCCGAGCAGAGACGGAAGATTTGTCGTTGATACCGATGCCAGCAACACGGGAATTGGTGGAGTGTTGTCACAAGTGCAAGGTGACAGACAGGTCGTAATCGCTAACTTCAGTAAGGCACTTTCAAAGCCAGAAAGAAACTACTGCGTGACTCGACGAGAACTGCTGGCTGTGGTAAAAACCTTGCAGCATTTCCACAAGTACCTCATAGGAAGACAATTTACGTTGAGGACGGATCACGCTGCATTGAAATGGCTTCTATAATTTAAAAACCCTGAGGGCCAAGTTGCAAGATGGCTCGAGCAGCTGCAGGAGTTTAACTTTGTGACGGAACATCGCAGTGGAAAAGGGCATAACAATGCTGACGCCCTGTCGCGACGTCCATGTAATGAGGACTGCAGACACTGCCAGCAGAATGAAGCCTGAGAACACGTTAATTTAATTAGGGCTGAAGGCAACTTCAAGAAGTCCCAGGAAGAAGATGAAGATATTCGACCTATACTGGACTGGAAGCGTAGCGGAACTAGGCCCCAGTGGAGTGAAGTATCGTCACATAGTCCCGTCACAAAGAGCTACTGGGCACAGTGGGACAGTTTAGTCCTAGAAAATAATGTGCTTTGTAGGAAATGGGAATCGAACGATGGCAAGGAGGTGACCACACAAGTGATAGTGCCACGGTGTGAAGTAGTCCCCCTGCTACAGGAAATACACGATGGTGCTTCTGGAGGACACCTGGGCATCAAGAAAACTCTACTGAAAGTGAGACAGCGGTATTACTGGCTCAATTGTAGAGATGACGTAGAGCAATGGTGTCGGAAATGTACAGCGTGCGCATCTGTGAAAGGACCTCAGACTAGAAGCAGGGGCAGGCTTCAGCTGTACAATGTGGGAGCCCCATGGGAACGCATCGCTATCGACGTCGCTGGACCTTTTCCAGTTACAGATGACGGAAACAAGTACATAGTGGTGATCCAGGACTATTTCACAAAGTGGCCCGAAGTCTTCGCCATACCCAATCAGGAAGCGACAACAGTGGCGAAGAAGGTGGTCGAAGAAGTAGTATGTCGGTATGGCGCACCTTTGGAAATCCATTCCGATCAAGGCCGTAACTTCGAATCTGCACTGTTCCAGGAAATGTGTACTCTTCTGGGAATTTATAAGACACGCACAACACCTGCGCATCCTCAGTCGGACGGAATGGTGGAAAGGTTTAACCAAACCCTGGAGAATGACCTGGCTAAGGTTGTCGACGACCATCAGAAGGACTGGGACCGGTATATTCCACTATTTCTGATGTCTTACCGATCGGCAGTGCATGATAGCACGGGACATACCCCAGCAAGAGTGAATTTCGGCAGAGAGATGAGACTCCCGGTCGATGCCATAACTGGCGTGCCACCTGACAAAACTAAGCCAGTTACAGATTACTTAAGTGACCTTCAAGATCAATTGGACGAAGTGCATAAACGAGTTCGTGAGAATAGCATGAACACCAGTGTAAAAATGAAAACTAGATACGACCGTAATGTCAATGCCAAGGGATTTGAGGAAGGTACACTGGTTTGGCTCCACAACCCGCTCCGACGGAAAGGCAAGTCGCCGAAACTCCAAGCTCGATGGGAGGGACCTTACACCGTGTTAAAGAGGATAAATGACGTGACCTACCGCATCAAGAAAGGGCTAAGAGGGAATGCCAAGGTTGTCCACGTGGATAGATTGGCGCCGTATCACGGATCTAATAATGCTCGGGACAAGCATGACTAAGAGGGGGGCACTGTTACGCCACTAAACGTGAACACGCCATATCTCCGAGAAAATAACGAGTAGCACGTAATAATTAAAACGCATTGCTGTTCGAAAGGTCTAGAATGGTTGTGCGTAGCCAGGTTTAGAAAAATCTCGAAACATCCACATAGTACCTACGACTAGTAGTTAGATATGCAACTACCGATAAGGGAAATGGTACTCTCCTCCGTTAACAATAGAGTCGAAATTCGCATGAAAGTGACTCTTATTACCACGAGCAATAAAAATGATTTATGACTTCGAGAAGCGATTCAATTGTTCTGGAATTCTGGATAGATCCGGGGATGTCGGTATCTAGAATTTTCTTGGCTCCGCATATAAATACGAGCCCCCGGCCGGAAGCGAGTCAGTAGTGATTTCGACTGCGATCAAGAGCGAACTACCCTAGTACTTGAAGTGATTTTATCTAACGACCTAAGCGATAGTGTTACGGTACTCTAGTGTTAATTGCGATTCGGATTATTGTTGACTGGACTATTTTGTTATTGTTTGTGGTGAATAAAGTTGTCTCTTAGTAAATCGGCATTTGATTACCCACGTACGTAACAATAATAACCCCATCGCCGTATCTCTACATTGACGTCGTGGTGGGGCTTGCGCGCTCCAATGAACCCTAAGTCTGCGTCGGTAGCGCTTGCTTAGCCGTAACATGCCTAGGGTGAGGGGCCAGACTAAAAGAGATACAATCCGCAAGGCAGTTTTGTGGCGAACTGTTGGGCATTAGCGATCCCACGGACCCGATTATAGTTGCAAAACTTCTGAAACATTCGGAATAATTCCGGAATACTTCTGGGAAAGTTTCTTTAAATCGGAATTATTCAAAATGAATTTAATTAAGATTTTTTTTTTTTGCTGAAAAATTGTATTTTGCATCGATCGTTGATCGCCGCCGCCGCTGCTGCAGCGCTGGCCACAGAGTACTTTGTACACTGGCGCCGGGAAGCGCGCGCGGGCCCGACTGCTACGAGTCGTGCGTGCAGGCGATGGCGGTGCGGGGTGCGGTAAGAGGGGATATGCTCCCCGGAGAAGTTTTCCTCCCCGCGAGAAAGATTCGTACCCCGCAATCGAATGTTTCCGAATGTTTCCGAATATTTCGCCCGAATATTTCGCCGGATTGCCGGAATAATTCAATCGGAATAAACGTGTTTGTAAGTTAATAATTGTTCAGTGGCACATACGTAAGTAAAATATAAATGTTTATTTTAATATAAATGGGATTGATTAATGTTAGCCTGCGATTAACAGGATTTTTATTCTTTTGTTTTTAGGTAGGTACCTACTTATTTCGAAATCGAATGCTATTTTTATAAATGTCAGTTGTGAATTAAAAAACCAGGTCTAGCATTATTTGATTTGTTTATTGAAAAAGGGTTAGAGTCTGTCTAATAAGTTAAACGACTTGGGTAATTATTAGGATATAGTGAAATCTGATGTAGTCAACACGGATTCAATAATCAAAGTTGATTAAGAGATAGAGATCATTGTTTAATAACAGAAGAACCTTATAAAAAGTACTGAATGTTTGTATTTTTTAAATGATTAAATATTATACAAAATTCCCAAGTCGGTTGAGAGAGATCTCTGATTCGCGAGTCGCATAGCCCACCAAGTCAATAAAAACATTACGCGTAAATAGCCCAGTAAATAAATACATTGAATTTGTTGTTTGTGTTTGTTGTTGTTTGTTCTATGTTTGTTTTGTTTGTGTGTTTGAACGAAAAATATTAATATTATATTGTAAAAAAGGGTGGGGCGCTTTGTGCCATATGTTTCGTAAGAGTCGAATCGAGCACCCCACGCTTTTCCTAAAGTCAATGACCATGACCCCTAAGTATTTGATCTAAAATGTTATCGAAAAAAAATTGATCTGTGTTATTTAGAGAAGTAGCGCTCGCCGGCGGTCAAAGCAGCCCTTTGGTGTCCCGGGCGTTTCCCAACATTTTTGCATTTGACCTTGAGTTCAAGGTGATTGACTTTGGTGTCAAGGTCATGCCCTATGGTGTCCCAGGTGTTTTCCAACTTTTTATACATTTGACCTTGGGGTCAAAGTCATTGACCTTGAGGTCAAGGTCTGGCCCTTGGGTGTCACAGGCGATTCCCAACATTTTAATGAAGTAAAGGTTTAAGTAAAGGTCATTGACCTTGAGATCAAGGTCATAGAATAAGGGATCATTGTGTTGTCATCAGTCTTTGATGGGTGTGCAAAGTTTTAAAAAAATCTGATCGCCCTAAGCTGGTCAAAATCGAGCTCAAAGGCGTTGATTACAAACAAATATATAGGTGAAGCTAATAAAAGCGTGTTAAAAAAGGAGGTTATGAGTTTGAACCGTATGTATGTATGTTTGTCCGCGATCATCTCGCGTTTGGCTGAACCGAATTTGATGCAGTTTTCAGAACAGTATTATTAGTCACTATGTACCTATACCTACGTGACATAAAAAAATGTTGAAACAAAAATGTTTAAGTAAAAAGATAGAACTGACTTCAATGAAGCCGGAGCACTTCAAACCACCACCAAGCGAAGACTTTATTGAAGAGGTGCCGGCCGGACTTCAATAAAGTCGGAACTTTATTGAAGTCGGTTCTATTGTCCTTGATGCGACGTGCACTCACAACTATAAACTTAATATCTCGACATCAGATGCATAAGGTCGGATGTACAAAACTCCAACTTTTCAGGAGAGGAAAAATAAAATTGACGAACAATTCTCTTCATATTAAATTAAACTTTAAGCATTTAAATCAGTTTTCTTTTTTTATAATTAGGTAAATAGTTGTACCTCTTACTTCTAATGACAAGAATCACTGTACCTATTTATATAAATAAATAAACAAAGTTTTTTTATTTAATCAGTTACATCCGACCTTATGCCTGAAATATTATAGATTTACAATTGAAACTGCAGGCATATGTCTACATCCGACTTTATACTTGCAATTTCAAGCGTTTACTTTTAGCTTTATAATGACATATAGTTTTATGCTCCTAGACATATTACAATTCAACCAAGTCTGATTAGTGGATATTACTTTATACTTCTAAAATTTTTATTAATTATTTAATTTCAAGCAAAAGGTCGGAAGCCTTTATAAATCTCTCACTTACAACAAAGTATAGGTTTTAAGATAACATAAAATTGGTTTGCATTATATTAATACAAAAGCAAAGGGTCGGAAGAACCGACAAATGATAACAAAAATATAGTTAAGAAGGCACCTTGGCAAGAAATAATAAAAAAAATATCTAGTCAGTCTCAGGAAAGTCAGGCTCATTGGCATCATGTTTCAGATTCCTGTAGTAATCATGAAATTCTGCGGGTACCCATTCCAAAAGGGTAATTAAATCTTTATATTTTGCAGAAGATATCGGTTTTGCTTCTTCTCGAACATTCGGCAAGTCACTGGGAAACTGAATACCTTTAGACAAATTGCGTACCAATGATATTTCAGAAAATTGCGCTGAAAAGTTTGTTTTGTAAAACAGCGTTCCCGGCTGTTCTTGCTTCAGTTGAAGCCAAACACACTGTGAGATTTTAAACTCTTGACCGTCCTTGTTCTTTTTTCGCATCACCAATGGTCCATTCTTTTTATATAAACTGGTCAAATCTTTGAAATGCTGTAATTCCATATCAAACACTTCAAAAGTTTTTTTTCCTCCGCATGTTCTTATGAATTGGGACCAATCTCTGGGAATGGCGATCTGCATTGTCTTCAGCTGTTTTTTTCTTCTTTCAATTTGGGAATGAATTTGGTCAACTTCCATGTGTGTGTGGCCTTTTAGCATGAATTTGTGATTAATGATCTTTATGTTAGGAAATTTGTGCAGGAGCCAAATGTAGGCCATCACTATCATCAAATTTCTGTTTTGGCCTGCGCAATTATCTGACCAAAATAGCAATTCTTCAACATTTCCGAGTTTAGCTCTGTTTTCTTCTGCCCAACGAATGAGACAGGATGCTACTTCGTTACCCCCTCTTCCGCCTATGTTTTCAGACCAGATCACATTTGAAGCAACGTTACTCGTTGCGTCATATATTGTTAAATTCAATGTCCAAAGTTTTCGCAGGTAGAAAGACTTGGTATTGGTTAAATTAGGTGTCGCTAAACACTTTTGTAAATCGAACATTAAAACTCTTTTCTTTCCAGAACTGTTTTGTGCTTCTTCTTTATCAATTTTCTTTAAATTATATCTTTCATTTGCTGCATCTTGATGTAATTTATGTTCCTTTTCAATCTCTTTTTTTTCTGTTTCTTCTATAGCGTCTTTAAATTTTCTCTCATAAGCATCGCAATCGTCGCATGTGTCTACTGACGGGAGTTTGAAGCTAAGGTTGAATTTTGTGTTGAATATATTTCGGTATAACCATTCTTTTGCTACAAGGTTATTAGGTGTTCCTTCTTTTATCATAAGTTCTTTGTAATGCTGATACATGGTTGCAATATTTAAGTCCGGACCTAAATACTTTTTCCCACTTTTTTGGCGTGAATAGTGGCTTTCATAGGATGGATAGGAATTAATATGATCCATTACTTTATTAATTATGGGTGCAGGTGATTTGTTTCCTGGTACATGTTTTCCCCTTTGATCTTCAATCGTTAAACCTCCCTCCATTTTTTTTTCTACACTTAATTTTACAAATTTTTCTCCAATCGACAGTGTATTCAAAAACATAACCTTGCATACTTTTTCTTTGGAACCGTCTACAGTAAAACTATAATTATAAGAGAACTTCCTTCTATCTAGCTCCAAGTCACCACTAGTTTTCATGTTTCGCTTTCTGTCTTTTTTTACGTTGCTAACAATAAATTGTCGACGCTGATCCCAATTACGACAATTTTTCCAAAATTGGTTGAAGATAAGTTCTCTTTTTTCATGAGATATCTTCGTATAACATTTAGCTTTACACGAACACGGAGGCTTTAACATACGACCCTCTACGTCTGGTTTCTTCTTAGCGACTGTTGAGTGATATGGAGATCCCTTCAATCTCGCGATTTTGGTAGAATTCCTTTTCCATTTCGTTGGATCAGCAATTTTTTTCTTTACATTTTGTGTTTCTGATAATCCTTGTACTTGATTCAAATACACCACTCCATTTAAGTCAACAACCATTATGGGATAATGATCAGGTGTCAAGGTCGGTGACATCGTAACATTTTTGTCAATTTTTTTGTAGCAAACTAAAGCTTTTGAACCTTCTTGTTTTGAAGGCAAAAATATTGTTTTGTCAGTACATGGCGTATCGGAATCATCACTCAATTCACCAGTTTCATTAATGTGAATCTCTGGTCTTTCTAAACATGTCTTTTTCTTGAGAGGCGAATAAGCACATTGATCAAAATCAGGAACAGAATCGATATTTTTACTACTTAAATTCTGTGGACCTATAAGATCTTCTACCGTTATTAAGTCAGAAGTATTCTCTGCATTACCTTGGTAATTTGTTGTATTTTTATTTTGTGATGATAGATGTATACTGACTGGAGCATTGCAAGGTTCGTGTTTACAAGCTTCAGGACAATAATTATCCGGTGGGAATAGGCGTCTTTTTACTTGATCTTGAGACATTTTTAAGAGCCTGAATTGAGCAGAGTCACTTATCTCGCTACAGCTTGAGTCATTCTCTATATCAGGTTCATAATCTTTGTCTTTAACGCTGTCATCACTTCCATAATCAAAAATGTCTTCTTCGCCATCTGAAAATAAAAATAAATATTCAATCAAATTAAAAAAAAAAACCAGAAAACTTATTGGGGACCAATATCGAAGTAAGTAAACACGTAAAAAGGCAGGCTTTTGTTTGTTATTCAAATTTCATTTTAGTCGCATTGCTAAATTATTGGAAGTTTGAAGTTTACCTACCATTCATATCTATGTCGTGAGCTATATTGGATTTTTTTGAAACGCACGCAGTATTCTTAGTTCCTTCTTCTTCATGAGGTAGTTTATCTGAAAAAATATTCAAATTATCACACTAATAATTATAACGCTGAAATTTGTGTATGTATGTCCACTTCATGCCTAAACAACTTGACGGATTAAGGCAGATTGACAGATCAGCACCTGGATTAACATGTTAATCCATCTATGAATGAATATACCTATAACAGAATTCCAAGCGGGGCAACAGTGGGCAATAGCTAGCTAATATACTTGTACTTTAATGAACCATCTTTACGACCATACAATCTCTACGATCGTTGTCCTCTGTATTGCCTATGTACCTAAAATTATTTTCATGTTATCGAACTTTCATAAGTAAATTACGTAATTAATTGTACAAAACTTACTTTCTATATCACCGAATGGTTTTCCTCCTCGAGCCTGAATAACTTTTTCGCGAACCTTAGAAAGTCGTCGTCGTTTTTCAAATAATTGTTCATACAATGGTACTGTGTTCTGCAAGAATAATTAGGTACAAGTAGTAGGTATGTATTTGTTATCTACTTAGCTAGATCAAGAGATTTAAGAAAGGTTGGTTAGAAAAAACTATGTAGGTAGGTACCAACTTGCTTGCATTCTAATTTAAGTAGGTACTTACTTCATTTTTTTCCATTATGTTATGACTGTTCACTGCATTGATGAAACATAAACAGTTTGTAATACAAAATATCGCACTAAGTATTCATTAACCACTGCTTTTTCACATAAAACTGAAAACCATACACAAGTGACCGGCGTGACCGGTGCCGAACGAACGAATAAATTTTGCTATTGTAACCAACGGCCGACGCGCGGCGGGGCGGGCGTGGTGCGGCACGTGCCACTGCTCCACTATCACTGTCACTCTCACTCTAGCGGCGACGAGCTATAATGCTGTCTCACGCCATTTGTCGATGCGCCACGTGCGTTCATGACGACCAAAATTTTCTATACGGAAATATCCGAACTATCTTAACTACCGACCAAGCAGGACAAAGTAACTTTAATTTATTTGGAGACATAAGGATGGAAGTCAACAAACGTACCAAAATCCGAATACAATATTGTTGTTATTACAGCAAGAAAGTCTTACATTGACATACGACGTTATGCCTTATTAATGCTAGATAACATTTTTCCAAGCATAATGCTGAATGTGATGATACGTTTCTTTATTTGAATAATAAATTAGGTGCACAAGGTCGTATGAGTTGAAGCGCCCAGCGTGATGTGCCAAATATTTTAGATGCATAATAGTTTTTGTTGACATAAGGCTCCTTAAAGTAAAAATAATTTAGTGCATAAAGATGTAAGTGAACGTAAACCTATATGCCTCCAAGGCATTTCAAAAAGTGCGTAAATCCGACTTTATGCATGCGTGTATTTTGCTAACGGAAAGAGATAGAAATACCACGATCAGTTTGATAGAAAGAGAAACAACGCCATATTATCGCTACACTAAAAAGACATTTTGGTCGGATCTTCACATCCTACCTAATGCCTCTAAGGTCGAGATATATTCCTACCGCTCACAATACAACTAAAGATAATATTTTACAACTTCCAAGAGCGAAATAGGTAGTAAGGTCGATTTTCCTGGTTTTTTTTTTGACAGTTGAAATATTCCGAAAGTTTCGGAATATTTCGGAATACTTCCGAAGTATTCGACGGGAAAGATTCGGAATTTTTCCCGCAAGCATCTATAGACCCGATCTCCCGGGAGAATTCTTGTTCTTCATCTCCGGCTTGCCTTTATTGGCCGGTCGTAGTGAACACTGACGAGGAACAGAGCTCCCACCTCTCTCTTGCCTTTATTGGCTGGCTTGAGTGGAGATTCGCAAGAGCAAATGCGCTCGGGAGAAGGATGTATAATCCAGTAAGGTGCTGGTAGGGATCTTGACCGTACTTCCGGGATTGTCCTGATAGCCGTGGTATACCTCTCCACTCCTCAAGCACATCAGGATATGTTGCCCTCTTGTTGCTACGTCACTTCGTGCTAGCGACCATTTTGGGGGCCCATTTGTTGAGTTTGCAAGTCACCCCTTGCCTTTTTTATCGATGGAAATTAAAAACATTGTTTAGGCAGGGGCCATAGTCTTAACATAGTTTCTGGTAACCAGTCCACTTAAGACTCCAAAAACCATAGCCTTACATTAGTTTTTCACATGTTGCAATAGTTTCCTTTCAACCGGGGGTTGTCCTTGGATGCACTAGTATAGCGCATACAGGGATAATCGTCGGTTGGTACCACGTTCCATTAGAAGCAGCTAAAAGGGCCTCTGCGAGTTGGTTTCGGCTCCTCGTATGCCTTCCAAAGGTCCAGGACCTCATGGTCCTGAGATAAATAAATGTATAAAAATAATAATAATAATACTCCACAACTACCACACAACGCCGTCTAGTCCCAAGCTAAGCAGAGCTTGTGTTGTGGGTACTAGACAACTGATAAACATACTTATATATTTCTAAATACATACATATTATAGAAAAATTACACCCAGACAATAGAACAAATGATCATGCTCATCACATAAACATTTGACCTGGGTGGGAATCGAACCCACGACCTCCGGCATAGCAGTCAGGGTCACTAACCACTAGACCAACAGGCCTGTCAAATGTTGACAGGCCAGGAATGTTTGTGTTGTACGTTCAACATCAATAGTGAGACGTCGCACACATTTATTGCTGGATGGTCCAGAAAGAGATGTAATTTCTAGAAGAATATACCCTAGAGAGGTGTGTAAATTAGTCAACTGTAAATCTATAAAGTATTTTAAGTGTTTTCGGGGGCCTGTGTTTCGCCAGCTTCGGAAGCACACTGGGCGGTACCCAGTATCAGGTGGGTAAACGGGGTCCCAGGGTGCGGAAAGACAACCTGGATAGTGAACCACTTAGACGAGGAGAGCGATATCATAGTGACCACAACAACCGAAGCTGCTAAAGATCTCAGAGAGAAGCTGGCGCACCGATTAGGAGATCGTGTTAAGGCAAAGGTGCGCACTATGGCCTCAATTTTAGCCAACGGGTTCAGACCAGAGGAGAAATGCCGTCGCCTTACGGTTGACGAAGCCCTCATGAACCATTTTGGGGCCATAGTCATGGCAGTGAAGTTGTCTGGAGCGAGCGAGGTCGTTCTCATCGGAGACGTGAATCAGCTACCATTTTTGGACAGGGAGAACTTATTTGAGTTAAGGTACACCCGTCCGAATTTGGTGGCTAGCATCACCCAGGAGTTGCTCTGTACGCATCGGAACCCAATGGACATAGCCCTGACCCTGAGTGAGATATACCCCGGTATATACTCATCCAAGACGTCGCTGTCGCAGGTCCACTCTCTGAAAGTGGAAAGGTTCACAGGAGCACGCATACCGAAAACCGCCCACAACACCTTATTCTTGGTCCATACGCAGGAAGAGAGAGCCTCTCTTGCTGACCAAAGCTATGGGTCTGGCGAAGGGTCGCGCATTCTCACCATCCACGCAGCTCAGGGGTTGACCTGCGACAGCGTTATTATAATTAACACCAAGTCAAGGAGGCTCCAGATCCATGACAGTATCTCCCACGCAGTTGTCGCAGTGTCGAGACACACAGTCAGCTGTGTGTATTACACCGACGACGCCGACGATGCCACGGGCCGTTTCGCCCGGAAAGCGATGGATGCGCCTTCTAAAATGGTCGTCGAATACAACCTTAAGACGGCCATGCAGCATCGAGACATCGCAGTCGTAAAAGCCCTGATGGTGTTAGTGAAGACTCTAAGTAGCAAATAAATAGAAACCTAATACCCCAATTCTACCTACAAACCTTAAATGTATAGTCATGTGTAACATGTAAAATGTACTTTTTAATTTGTAAAGTGATTTAGTACTATAAAGCTTAAGCGATTTGTATAATTGTGAAACTAGCCATTAAGAAACATATTATAATACAAAATATAACAAAACAAATATAAAGAATAAAAAAAAAAAAAATGTACAATACAGGAAAAGTTTTTAACCAGTGCGCAAATTTTGACATGATAAACTTGAATACATTTTAATAAACACGTATTTTTTATTTTGATATGTGTTAATAGTAAAAATTAAGTTATCGCTTACGAGACTTGTTTACTCAGAAACTTATTTTGGACGTCGCTTGCCAGTCTGTTGACTGATCGCCCGATTCACGCCGCGCGTCGACCGGTTGCCCAACGCGCCAGCTGCTATCAGCTGAGTTGTGTAAGTACTCGCGCGCGCTCGGCGTGCGGTTACTGACTGCAGTTTCGCGATACAATTTTTTAAGTTTAGACTGTGTAAAGTTATTTGCAAACGTAATTCCAATTTTCCTTCATACTTTCATGGGCTTAGGACCATCAAAGTGCAGAAAATAAATCATATTACGTAATACGTTTTAGTACATCCAAATTAAAACATTTAAGTATGATACTTACACATGATTATAGTTGCAAAACTTCTGAAACATTCGGAATAATTCCGGAATACTTCTGGGAAAGTTTCTTTAAATCGGAATTATTCAAAATGAATTTAATTAAGATTTTTTTTTTTTTTGCTGAATAATTGTATTTTGCATCGATCGTCGACCGCCGCCGCCGCTGCTGCAGCGCTGGCCACAGAGTACTTTGTACACTGGCGCCGCGACGCGCGCGCGGGCCCGACTGCCACAGTGCCACGAGTCGTGCGTGCAGGCGATGGCGGTGCGGGGTGCGGTAAGAGGGGATATGCTCCCCGGAGAAGTTTTCCTTCACCCCGCGAGAAAGATTCGTACCCCGCAATCGAATGTTTCCGAATGTTTCCGAATATTTCACCCGAATATTTCGCCGGATTGCCGGAATAATTCAATCGGAATAAACGTGTTTGTTAGTTAATAATTGTTCAGTGGCACATACGTAAGTAAAATATAAATGTTTATTTTAATATAAATGGGATTGATTAATGTTAGCCTGCGATTAACAGGATTTTTATTCTTTTGTTTTTAGGTAGGTACCTACTTATTTCGAAATCGAATGCTATTTTTATAAATGTCAGTTGTGAATTAAAAAACCAGGTCTAGCATTATTTGATTTGTTTTTTGAAAAAGGGTTAGAGTCTGTCTAATAAGTTAAACGACTTGGGTAATTATTAGGATATAGTGAAATCTGATGTAGTCAACACGGATTCAATAATCAAAGTTGATTAAGAGATAGAGATCATTGTTTAACAGAAGAACCTTATAAAAAGTACTGAATGTTTTTATTTTTTAAATGATTAAATATTATACAAAATTCCTAAGTCGGTTGAGAGAGATCTCTGATTCGCGAGTCGCATAGCCCACCAAGTCAATAAAAACATTACGCGTAAATAGTCCAGTCAATAAATACATTGAATTTGTTGTTTGTGTTTGTTGTTGTTTGTTCTATGTTTGTTTTGTTTGTGTGTTTGAACGAAAAATATTAATATTATATTGTAAAAAAGGGTGGGGCGCTTTGTGCCATATGTTTCGTAAGAGTCGAATCGAGCACCCCACGCTTTTCCTAAAGTCAATGACCATGACCCCTAAGTATTTGACCTAAAATGTTATCGAAAAAAAATTGATCTGTGTTATTTAGAGTAGTAGCGCTCGCCGGCGGTCAAAGCAGCCCTTTGGTGTCCCGGGCGTTTCCCAACATTTATGCATTTGACCTTGAGTTCAAGGTGATTGGCTTTGGTGTCAAGGTCATGCCCTATGGTGTCCCAGGTGTTTTCCAACTTTTTATACATTTGACCTTGGGGTCAGTCATTGACCTTGAGGTCAAGGTCTGGCCCTTGGGGTAAAAGTCATTGCCTTTGGGTGTCACAGGCGATTCCCAACATTTTAATGAAGTAAAGGTTTAAGTAAAGGTCATTGCCCTTGAGATCAAGGTCATAGAATAAAGGATCATTGTGTTGTCATCAGTCTTTGATGGGTGTGCAAAGTTTAAAAAATCTGATCGCCCTAAGCTGGTCAAAATCGAGCTCAAAGGCGTTGATTACAAACAAATATATAGGTAAAGCTAATAAAAGCGTGTTAAAAAAGGAGGTTATGAGTTTGAACCGTATGTATGTATGTTTGTCCGCGATCATCTCGCATTTGGCTGAACCGAATTTGATGCAGTTTTCAGAACAGTATTATTAGTCACTATATTATGTACCTATACGTGACATAAAAAAATGTTGAAACAAAAATGTTTAAGTAAAAAGATAGAACTGACTTCAATGAAGCCGGAGCACTTCAAACCACCACCAAGCGAAGACTTTATTGAAGAGGTGCCGGCCGGACTTCAATAAAGTCGGAACTTTATTGAAGTCGGTTCTATTGTCCTTGATGCGACGTGCACTCACAACTATAAACTTAATATATTCCTACCGCTCACAATACAACTAAAGATAATATTTTACAACTTCCAAGCGCGAAATAGGTAGTAAGGTCGATTTTCCTGGTTTTTTTTTGACAGTTGAAATATTCCGAAAGTTTCGGAATATTTCGGAATACTTCCGAAGTATTCGACGGGAAAGATTCGGAATCTTTCCCGCCAGCATCTATACACATGATACAATTTAGATTGAAACAATTGCATTTTGGCGTATTTAAAAAAGAATCAACTACGAGTGTCTTACAACAATGTCTAATCAAAAAAACCTTGCACACTAAGATTGTTTACAATTTCTTACCTCTACATTTTGTTAATCACAGTATTTAAGGTATTGTTCGAAGTGACCTCCTTTTTCTAGGCATAAACGTGCACGTTTAAGTTTGCATTTAGTTTATTTAGGACACTCACATCACTTTTCACAGTTTTCACTTCATTGAAAGCGTTATTTAATTTTTCTTTCAAGTCATCTAGGCTAATCTAGGCGTAATATTCGTGGTGAGTAAAATTTGACATTGTGACTACGCTAGTACGCGGCTCACGCGTAGGGACGGCGAAGGGCGCGTACGTCCGACCTCCGCTTTCGCAAGTCACATACTGCACGTGCATCCCTCGTTTTGTTTATCAACCGCCGGCGCCGCATGCCCCCGCCGCCTTTCCCCCACACGCCCGTCTCGTGCGCTGGGCCAGCGACGAGCGGCTTCGCGTTTTCATTCAGCTCATTCATAGTATTACTATTAAATTATGGGTAGTATTTAAACGAGTGACTGTAAATTAAAATTTTAAGTGACAAAAATAATTATTTTGGGTTATAGAAATAATAAGTGAGCGACTGACTGCGAGTGACGAGAAATCAATAGAACAGCGACTTAGAAACTTTAATTTGAGTTACTTAAAATACAAAATGAGAAGCTTCATAATATTTGAGCGACCTAATATTTGTTTGTGTGTCAACGAAAAAAATTGTGAAATAAAATCTGCGAGCAACTTGGTCGTAGCGTTCGCCGGCCGCTGCCGCGGCACCGCTCGCTTCGCTCACTCGGCTCACGCGCGGTAGGTCACAGTTCTAACCTAACCTAACCTATTTCACCCAGTTCAAATGATGAATCTACCTGCGACTAGATAATTCTAGTCGCTCACTTATTATTTTAGTCGCTCACATACTAATTTAATCGTTTAACTAGGATTTCAATAACCCACTTTTAGTAAGCTCGTTCTGGATTTTATTGTTAATCAATATTTGTTGTTAGTTTAGTTAATGTGTCGCTTACTCAAATTCATACCGCTCAAGTTATTAAAACAGTATCTCATCATCAGTCGCTAAGTTTTTTTTTAGTCGCTCGTTTTATAATTCCCCTTAAATTATATCCATGTTTTGTTTATTTCAAATTGGGACAAGGTGGAAAATCGAGAAAAAAAAAGTCATAAACTAAAAATGGAAATGTGTTCTATCACTTACACTGAGCCACCAAAAAAAAATTACACAGTGGTTAAAAATTTTTCCTGTATAACAAAAAAAAAAAAAAAAAAAAGAAAGAGTCTGAGGTGGACTCGCGTAGTTTTTAACCTTAGTTTTTAAGCTTAGTTTTTAAGTAAGTATTTGTCCAAGATGAGGGCACGACAATGAAAAATAATCTGTAAACAAAATGAAAAATATAAACAATTGCGCGGACTACCATGTCTGCGGTAAAATATGTACGAAAAAAAAAAAAAAAAATCTATAAAGTATGTATCTATTTGTGAATGTGTGAGTTTATTTTGCATTGCTTTTACAGGTCAGTAATCATTCATTGGTGTGCAGTGATTGTTGGATTTGGGCTCAAAATGCTGTTCGTCTAGAATATGAACAACCTGCCGACGAAGCTGCATCTAATCAAGAAGAGCCTCCACAGGTTTTGGATAGGCCCCATCATATAGAATTAAATTCTTACAAAAAAGTGGGTATGTCTAGTTCGAGTTGTTTTGTACCGGGTTGTACAAACCCAGAACGACACATAGTGCCAGGGTACTTAAGAAAAAATGTGCTGTCTAATTATAAAGTATATATTGTAGAAAATGCAAGGGTTTGTGTAGTTCACAAGACTACCGATGATTGGGACCATATTTTCATTTTGGAAATGTTAAGTAATGTTTTTAGTGCAGAAGAAATCGAAAAAATGATGGAAGTAAACAATGATTCCCAACTTTAAAAAAAAAATGGTAAAATGATATAGAAGGATACTACTGCAGTTGTATTTGTGGAATGCGAACAGTTGGATGTTGCGCACATGTGATGACTAGTCTGGTACCTTGGTTGGGCTCGACATCAAAATAATGTTGTGGCACCAGCATCATTCCTCGATGATGTATTAGTAAGAGAAGAAGAATAAAGTTTTGAATCCTGATTTGTTCTTTTATTTATTTTTTTATTTGTAGGGTACCATGTTCTACATTCCTTCCGTGGTACACCAAAGGTTTAACATACCTCAGAAAGCATGTTAATCCCAATGGCTTAATTACTGGTCTCTGTTGTCTTTTGAAGATCTTTGACAGCAAGTCAGTAAATCTGATACCAGTCGTGCCAAGGGGTACGGTGTTACCCAGTTATTGGGCTGTGGAAGTCAGATGGCAGTCGCTTGATATAAAACACGTATTCTGCGGCATCCAGCTCAACTGGAAGCAGACCCCAAAACCGTTGGGAAAAGGGGAGATGACTTGTTCTACAATTACTTACGTTATTAGTTTAAATGATAACTATAATACCATACCAATCCATTCAATAATTACAGCATCAACATAGCATAATATTCTGTAAATATAACATTAGACAAATGAGTCCCATTTGCTGAAGGAAACGTATTGAAATATGTTTGCATCCAGCAGGAATTGAACACAGTATTAATTTATTTATAACCTTACTAATCGAGTACTACATACATAAGTATAGAAATGATTTTGATAGTGAATTGGTGAGCCACTTTTGTCTAATATTTTATTGGAAAGATCACAGTTCTGATCTTATATCGTGGAAATTACAGACACAATAGAAAGACAATAGGTGCGCGAACGCCGGCGTTCGCTTGGGGTTTAATGAATTAAGATGGACAAAAACAAAACAATTCTATCTAGGTGAAGTAAATGTCATCTCTACAACCTGTCATGGCTGTCTTAACTCTTAGGACAAACGTCAAACATTTTTTAATTTTATCGTGTGCATAAAATCCATTTGATATTATGAAAAAAATGTTACTTTATTCTATTCAGGGGTAATTTTCCCAGCTTCGGTAAAATGTACATGTTATGGCCGGAGCCCCATATAAAAATGAAACATCTCCTTTCTGAGCCAAAAAAGTACCACATAAGTACTTGTGTATGACGTTTGTTTTTTTAAAAAAATGGCTGCTTAAAATGACAAAGGAAGGCAACAGATACAGAAAGTAATGCCATATTTTTTATAAATGGCTGCTTATAATGGCAAAGAAATGCAACGTATACAGCATATAATGCTGTATTATATACTTTTATTTATTTTCTGATCCGATTGCAGGAAAATAATTAAAACACAGTATTTATTTATTAAAACATTTGTTTATTGCACACATATCACAAGTTACATTTTTACTTTACAATATTTTGTCTTTACCTACCTAAACCGATGATAAGTAATTAACTAAATTTAAATAGTCTTTGTGTTATTAATAAAAAGACATCAATATTTATTTTTTGCATACATATCGACGGTCCCTACGACATGTCCAAAATATCATGTTTTCATTTCATTATTTACTTTGTTTAAACAAGTTTAGTAAGTTAAATTGATTTAAAGGAATTAAAAATCCTATTTAATTTAAAAAAAATAATGAAATAAAAAATATGCTATTTTGGACATGTTTTATAAATAATAAAATATCATGTTTTTTATTTCATTATTTACTTTGTTTAAAAAAAGTAAATAATGAAATTAAAAATATGCTATTTTGGACATGTCTTTATATTACGTACGGACCGTCGATATTACAAGTTACATTTTTATGTATTTACCGAAATGTAGTAGGTAATTAACTAAATTTAAACAATCTTTATGTTTTTAATAAAAAGACAGATCAAGATTCTTTACCTTTAGTCAACTACCTAAACAGATGGAGTTTAAACTGTCTACACTAATATTATAAAGAGGGAAAATTTGTATTTTTGTGTGTATGTTTGTAATGAATAAACTCAATAACTACGATGCCGACTTTAAAAATTCTTTCACCATTGGAAAGCTACATTGACCCTGGGTAATATATTTATTGCTCCTTCCTTACTAAAAGTTACCACTTGTGCAAAGCCAGGCCGGACCGCTAGAGTAATATTATAAAGAGGAAGAATTTAATTTTTTGTTTGTATGTTACGATTTAACTCAAAAAAAACTGGACCAATTTTCAAAATTCTTTCAACATTGAAAGCTACTTTATCACTGAGTAACAGACCTATATTTTTCTATTTTCACGCGGGCGAAGCTGTTGGCAAAAGCTAGCTAAGTACTAACAATTACTTTAAATAAGAGGAAAGATTAAATTTTTGTTTGTTCACTATTAGAAAGCTACATCCAATGTAATGCTTCCGATTGCATCACTGCTTACCATCAGGCGGGATCGCACTCAAGTACTAGTTTATAACAGATAAAAAAAAAAAAACATCTTTAACTGAGTAACAAATGCTATAATCAAAATATTGCCTTATGGGCAATATGTCATTAAAATCTTTTAAATATAGGTACGAACCATGCAACATGTATGGATTAGTGATGTAACGAATATTCGCATTCGCGAATATGCGCAGAATTCACAAGAAACAAGCGAATGTTTGGCAATTTTTCTTGACAAACGAAAAAGTATTTATTGATTGAACGGCTATAGAATATATTCGCCAACGCGATTATATTCGCGAATATTCGTCAAAATTTAACATTCTTTATTTCAGTTGTATTATCATTCTATATCCATTCAATCGATATCTAAATACCTTTTTGTTTATAAAAAAAAATTGCCAAACATTCGCATGTTTCTTGTAAATTCTGCGAATATTCGCGAATGATAATTTTCGTTATATAACTAGTATAGAACGCAAAAAGTAGTAATGACTACCGAGTACTCATTACTTATTTAATGATTTATTTTTCAATTTCTTTTTATATTTTTCAAACGCTTTTAGTTGCATAGCAGGTAAATTACGAGTATGTAACCTATAAATATCTGTGCCCTTTAAAATTTTATTTATAATATTGCACCAATTAAAAATAGTAAACCTTACAGTTAATGAAATTAAATGATCCAGAATAACTGCCTTGTGTTCGGTACAATCGATAAAATCAAATGAATACTTAGACAAAATTGTGTTTTTTTACATTTAACGCTACATTATTTAGATGGGCATTGTTCTCCAAATATTCATTTGTTTTTTTAACCACTGTACCAAAACACCTTACTACACTTCAGATGGGTAATTTAACCTTTTTTTTGCCATTGTGTATTCGCGGTGGTTTATCCAGTCGTGAATATTGCTTTGGTCACTTGTAAGACTACTTTTACACAATCTACATTTTAGTTGTAACTTATCAAAAATTTTTCGTACTACCCATCCCGCAGTGTAAAGCCTGCAATACACGTTGGCCGAGCGTTGCCGAGTGAAGGCCAATACCAATATGTAGACAGTATATTTGCCTTGTCTTGCCATCGCTCGGTGTCGCTCGCCTAGTTGGTTGAGTAGACTTGCGCCAATCAAAGCAAATGTGCGCTAGACTTGAGTAACTCCGGAGCGATTCGTTCCGATGAACTGCTCAAACACAGTAAAGAACTGAACTCGTTCAGTACTGTGCGGAATTATCGTTCCATAGTTCACCGGCTCAAAATACTCCCGCGTCTCTAGTCTACAGACTTGAGTAACTCCGGAGCGATTCGTTCCGATGAACTAAAGCAATAAGTTTATTTTAGATTAACATTCTATTTTATGCAACTTTGTTTACGTTATGAGGTCGGTTTTTTTAAATTGGTTAGAGAGTCGAATTGCGTTGAGTGAGTGACTTCTTCCTATTAAAGTATGAAGGGAAATCGAATCTATTAATTAAAACTGAATTTCATAGGTGACGTATCTTATTGTTATAGTTCACAGTTTATGAACGAATAGCTAAACAAAACCAGTTCCTCGAAAACATGTCTATGCCACAGTTCATTTCGCTCTCTGAATCAGTAGTACTATATATCGTACCAAGTCAAGGAGCGAAATGAACTGTGGAACGAGTTAGCGGAACGAGTTCACTTCACGGAACGAGATTTGATGAACTAGATCCATTAAGTGAACGACAATGCCCAAGGCTAATGTGCGCCAATGTGTATAGACCTCATTTGAAGTAGCTTGTCACGACTCGCAGCCGCTCGCGATCACTTGCCTCACTTCGGAGCGGTGTCGGTTTTTCTGCACAAATCAAAGGCGCTCGCAAATGTGCGCCAACGTGTATAGACCTCATAAAGAAACAATTGTTTCTTTCAATGAAAAAAACAAATTGTTGTTTTTTTCCGTTTTTTTCACATGTTGCATTGAAATTTTGCGGAAAAAATCGTTTGGGAACAAAATAAAAATCTTTCGAATGTTTTATTCATTGTTTCGGTTAATTTCATGAAAAATTGAAAAAAAAAACAAGTTTTATTGAAATTGAAATATTATAGTGGGCGAAGCATAACAACAATAATATTCCTATTATTTTTTTTTTTTTTGTGGACATAATAACAATAATATTCCTCAGCCAAAATCTCGATTTCACTGTCGTCAGCTTGATCAGAATCGAACTCCCTCAAGCCTCCCCCAAGTGTCACCATAATGATCGGTGCCCACTGTTGGACACAAGCCTCTCCCAAGTATCGCCATTTAGGGCTTTAATGACTGCTGTCCACTGTTGGACATAGGCCTCCCCCTAGCTATAATGACCCCTGCCCACTGTTGGACATAAGCCTCCCCCAAGTGTCACCTAGGCGTTATAAAAATTGATGCCCACTGTTGGACATAGGCCTCCTCCCGCGATAATGACCTATGCCCACTGTTGGGCATAATCCTCCACCAAGTGTCACCACCTAGGCGTTATAATAATTGATGCCCACTGTTGGACATATGCCTCCTCTCGCGATAATGGCCTATGCCCACTGTTGGGCATAAGTCTCCCCTAGTGTCACCATCTAGGCGTTATAATAATTGATGCCCACTGTTGGACATATGCCTCCTCGCGATAATGACCTATTCCCACTGTTGGGCATAAGACTCCCCAAGTGTCGCCATTTAGGCGCTATAATGATCGATGCCCACTGTTGGACATAACCCTCCATCAAATATCACCGTTTAGGCGTTATAATGACTGATGCCCACTGTTGGACATAAGCCTTCCCCAAGTATCGCCATTTAGGCGTTATAATGACTGATGTCCACTGTTGGACATAAGTCTCCCCTCGCTATAATTACTTGCGTCCACTGTTGGACATAAGCCTCCCCCAAGTATCACCATTTAGGCGCTATAAGAATTGCTGTCCACTATTGGACATAGGCCTCATAAACTAGTGCGCCTCACCATCAGATTGCGTCATCTAGTTTATATTAATTTTAAAAAAAAGTACGCATTTGAAAAAAACAAACATGAAGTTTTCGGTTCTTTTCATACTTTTCCGTTTAATAATAATAATTATAAGCGCTTATTAAATAAATAGCAGCAGCCGCGATGACTTCTACGTCGTCCATATTGTTTAAATGCACAATAACAACTGACAGGGCCCAACATGTGGGCGTCTCCTCAAAACTCGTCTTATTGGCCATTTGCATTGGTTCAAGCTTGCCGAACGTGTAGAGAGGCGCTTGCCGAACGTGTAGAGGCGCTTGCCGTGTGTCAATTTGCCTATATTTGCTTAGGCTCGCCAAAGCTCGCGTTGGTCTCAGCTCGGCCAACGTGTATTGCAGGCTTAAGCACGCGAATGAACATTCAATCGTTCCCTACGAGCCTGCTCTAAAATCATTTCAATATTTTGATTTTTAGTAGAATGACTTGGCTCGACTATTTCTTTTACTTGTTCAATAAACAATGGCTGTAAAGGAATGATTTGGTCTGCCGGATCATCCTCGCAGTTGAAAGTATGACTGAAACTTTATGACTCTAGTTATCAACAATGACTTAAAGGTATAGTTGACGCTGTGGCAGGTTGGGTCATTATTTCGATAATCATATGCCCTTACCTGGCCAAAAAAGTTTTCAATTGGATCTGAATTAAAATACCTGGGTCTCATAAATTATAATTTAAATTATGTTTTTTGAAAAACTGCCACAGCCTCATGTAGCTTTTTAGTGTAACAATAAAATTTTGCAAAGAGGGCACCGATTTTTCCCTTCCATTCATATCTCCATATTTAATTTTCCGTAACTTATTAATTGCCTCTTCCCAAAATTGGTGATGCGGTGACTTTTTTACCACTGCTGTTCTTAAAATTTTTCCCTTGCTTTTAGAGAATCTTGCAGCTCCATTGACGCTGTCGAACAATTGGTCAAAAAATAGAACGATCTCCGCTGTATTTGGAAGTGTGCTACTGACGGGTCTCCCATCAGCATAGTGAGCTGAAATGAATAATTTATTTCTATATAAGTACTTTGTTTCCTTCACTATATGTTTAATTTTATTTTTATTATTTATATCTAGCCTATACAGTCTCACTGCTGGGCAAAGGCCTCCTTCCTTTCCTTTCATTGTTCCCGGCTTCTAGCCATTTCTATGCGTTTAATAATACTAATGTTTAATTCTACTTAAAACCATCTAATTACCACATTCATATTGAAATAGAAAATGCAAATTGTGAGGTTATTTTTTTTTTGTGGTAAAATATAGACCATAAGCATAAGCAGGGATCGAACCTGTTAAGGCTCAAGCGCCCAAAAAATACCATAACACTGACTTTCTGAAGCTTACTCCCCAGTAACCGCCAAGTTAATAGGTTTGAAAAATATATATATATAAGGTATATTATTGAGGATTTTCGAAATAAACCACAAATTGTTTCTCTGAAAACAAAGAAACGACATTTAAAGTTTAATAATATCGCCTCCTCAATTATATCCCTTTAATTATCTCTCTACAAGTTTTTATAACAATAAAATGCACAAAATGATCTAAACATCATCTGTCATTGAATGATACGTCACCCCGTATCCACAGCTTAAAAATTAAAAAAATGAAATGTCATTTCCAAGGAGGTCATTTCATTACATCTCCCCCCCATAGGAACGAAAATTCTAAATAATATAATACAAACAATGCACCTGCAAGCTATCTTTATACCTATTCGTTTTCTTCTACTTCATCTTCTGCCGTAACAGGTTGTAATTTTGTTATGTGGAATAAAGTTGATTCTGTTTTTCTGTTGCCAGTGTCAATCTTATAAATGGAGTTCGATATTTTCTCTATTATCTTGAAAGGGCCTATTTTTAATTCGTCTAATTTTTTCCTGTTCAGTCTATTTCCATTTTCTACATATACACTGTCTCCTATCTCGAACTCTTGTATTTTCCTATTTCTATCAAATATTTTCTTGTTGTACTTGTGAGATTTTATTGTATTCTCTAATGCTAATCTTCTATCAGCAATCCACTTGTCTTCCTTTTCTATTGTTTTAATTTCATTTGGTAAAATACTGACATTTGTACCATCCAGTAAATATTTTGGTGCAAAACCTGTAACAGAATGGTCTGTTTCATTATATTTCTGTACACATTCTCTTGCTACTGTTGTCCATGTTCTCTTATTATTTTTCTCATTTATTTTACATCTTATTTTATTTACTATTGTTTGGTTTAATCTTTCGTTCAAGCCGTTCGAAAATGGCGTATTCACAGCTGTAAATATTAGTTTGATGTTATTCTCCTGCAAATACTGTTTAAATTCTTTTGAATTGATGCCTGGATATTGGTCTGTCAGAATTATTCCAATCTCATCTGTCTCGAGTACTTTCTTTGTTAGTTTTATAAAGTCACTTGCGTTCTGTGTTTTTGAAGTCACAATAAACGCATATCTTGTGTAGTGGTCTACTAAAAGGTGTAAGTATTTTTTTGTTGACCTAGATCCTCCAAAGCCACCTATAGTATCCATTGACATTATCTCAAATGGTTTTGTTGCTGGTCCCAGTTGTGACATTAACCCAAATTTTCCTTGACATCTTGATTTATTTTTTATGCATATTTCGCATGTTTTACAAATATTTATGATATTTTTTGTTAGGTTTTTAGCTGTATATAGTGGACTTATTTTTTTCTGTAATTGTCTGATTCCAATATGGCATAAATCTTCATGCACCTTTTTTATAATTTTTTTACTAAATTCTTCTGAGAGTATAATCTTTTCAAGTTTCTTTATTTTTTTATAATAGATTTTATTTTTATGTAGTAGATTTTGTTTCTTTTCTTTTATTGTTTCATTTTTTTCTTGGTCTTCAACTATATCTTTTATTTGTATTAAATTAACTATTTTTAATAGTTCCTCCTTGTTATCTTCTGATTCTAATACAGGGTTTCGGCTCAAACAGTCTGCTTCTATATTTTCTTTACCAGGTATATATTTTACTGTAAAGTCATATTGAGATAGGTAATATGTGAGGTCACCCAATTCTTCATCTGTCCTGCATTTAATATTCATGTTCTCTAGAGGTTTGTGGTCTGAGTAAATAGTGAAATGTTTTCCAATTAGCCAGTGTTGCCAGTATTTAACTGCTTCTTTCATAGCAATACATTCCAAATATATGGCCTTTTTTCGTTTTTGAGATTCTTTTAGTTTTTTTGAAAACTATGCCACCGGTTTGTCTTTACCGTCTAGTTGAGTCTGTTTTAATATTGCCCCGATACCCTCTAAAGATGCATCTGTAAAGATTTTTATTGGTAAGTCTTTGTCGAATATTTCCAACACAGGTTGAGAACATAAATATCTTTTTATTTGATTAAATGATTCTTCACACTTCTCTGACCACACAAACTTTTCATTTTTTCTTAATAAATTATGTAATGGGTCTAAAATAATTGCACTTCTTGGTATGTATTCATGGTAGAAGTTAATTTTTCCCAAAAATTGTCTGACATTCTTTTGTGTCTTAGGAGTTGGAAAATGTCTTATCGAGATCAAATTGTCTTTTAGTGGTCTTACCGAATTGTTCTGAATTACATGGCCGAGGTACTTTACTGAGTCTGAAGCAAAGTTACATTTCGTAAACTTCAATCTAAAGCCTTCTTGTATTATTGCCTCTAATACATTTCTTATGTGTTTTATATGTTCTTCATCCAATTTTATCCATATTTTTCTACTTTGATATCTTTTTTTTATACTATTTTTTATTTTTGAGAAAGTATTCATTTTGACAATATATGTATGATGAATCACCGGCTTCAGCTCATCAGGTAAAACATAACATTTTCCTTCTTCTGTAGATATTGAGGTTATGGCTAATACATTTGATTTGCCATCATTTGAAGCTATCATCGTAAACTCAAATTGCAGCCGGTCCATCTTCTTTTAGTTAACAAAAATGGGTGCGGCTCACAAAGTTTGTACCATAACACACTGGAGAGAATAACACACAATGTGACATGCAACACACTGGAAAATATTGTAACACACTAGAACTTTGTAAAGGCAGGTCTACATTGTACAAAAAATATTATTATTAGATTAATAAATTAAATGAATAGGTACGTATGTAACTTCTATTAAGACACGTAATCTATTTAAACATTTGACTTCTCATTGTACTCCTCATTATGAACAACTTTTACTATGGGACCAACTCTGAAATCGCGAAAAAAAAATCAGCTGTTCCATACAAAAATGCTTTAAAAACACGATCATAATGTATGGAACAGCTGATTTTTTTTTCATGATTTCAGGGTTGGTCCAATAGTAAAAGTTGTTCATAATGAGGAGTACAATGTCCCCTTATATATATGTATTGTTTTTTATGGGCCTTAGTTGCCTGAAATAAAGGAATTATTATTATTATTATTCTCTTTATTCATATTTTACACATATAAAAATTACATTTTTAAATATTTTTTAACAAAATTATAAAAAAAACATTTAAAAATGTAAAACTATAGTTTTATTATTATTATTAAGAGGTCCGAAACGACTTAAATTTAACCGTTTATAAAAGAAAGTTGTCTTAGTTACACTATTTATAACTCAAAAACGGCTCAACCGATTTGGCTGAAAATTGGTGGGGAGGTACCTAAGACCCAGGAGACGGACATAGGTTTTTTATCCTCTTTTTTATGTAGGTAGGTAGGTAGGCAGGGTAAGGAAGTATGTAGGTAGATAGATAGGTTAGTAGGGTAGGTAAGTATGTAGGGGTAGGGTAGGTAGAGTAAGTAGGTAGGTAGGTAGATTAGGTAAGTATGTAGGGATAGGATAGGTAGAGTAAGTATGGAGGTAGGTAGGTGAGTTGATAGGGTACGTAGGCAGATTGGTAGGGTAGGTAAGTAGGTAGGCAGGTGGGATAGGGTAGGCTGCATGGACTTGGATTTTTGTACCGATTTTCAGGGCAGGACAACGTCTGCCGGGCCCGCTAATTAATGTTATAAATTCGAAAATACCTATGTCTGTCAGTCTGTACCGGCTAAACTACTGAACCGATTTTGGAAAAGATGGGGAAGGATCTAGGCAACTAAAATACTAACTATTACTCGCGATTTCGTCTGTATTTTTAAATTATCTCGGAGAAGTTGCGGGTTAAAGCTAGTTATTAATTAATATGGGAAATAAAAGCGACATAAATTGTTACATAATTATGTTTATTTAGCTTTCATGTCAATCTCAGACATTCAGAATACTAAAGTAGAGGAACTTTGTTCACTTAACGTAAAAATATTAAAATTATAACACAATAGTTATCAAAATGCTATTAAAGTATGTAAAAAACAAACATAATACTTAATTATAAATTTTAACCTTAATAAAAATTAAAATCAGTCAGCATTTGTATTAAATCAAAATTAGAAACAAAAATAATTATAATTAACAAAACAAAAATTAATAACAAAATCTACTTATTTATAATATTAGGATCAGATTCATGTATTAGTTGAAATAAATGTGGTCATTATTATCACTGAACGTGTACTCCTTAGAGTCAAAAGTTAAATTAACTTTTTTTACAATGCACACAGCTGGCACTTCATCTCTATCAATTTTCTTTGTAAAGATGAATTTAAGTTTAGGTTTTTTAATAGTCTTCAAAAATCGAATAGTGTATTTAATTTCCTGTTTTTTAATTATGTCCAAATTCTCAACAAATCCTACATAATAAACCCATGCCTTTTTTTCATAGTATCTTACTAAGACACTGTCATTAACATTTATACTTATATCTATGCCTTCGCCCATTATGGCATTTGGTTCTTCAATCTCATTATTTGTTTCTATACTTTGGTTATTTATAATTATATCACAGGCATCTGTTTTATCTTCGTCAGTCTTATTTTTCTGGGTATTTGCGTTTTGGCTAAATTCGGTAGCTAAGTAGGTTGTCACATCGCATTTATAGTATTTCTGTTCTTTAACTTTTTCAGTATTTTTTTCACAATCTAGTATTTTTTCTGTCGGATCCAGGTTCTTATTGCACAACTGCATTATATCATAATTGGTTTCTATGTTTTGTATCTCCTGTTTTATTTTTATCGTTTTGTTATTCTGTTTCAAGTTACATTTTCCTGATGTACTTGGTATAGGGTTATCATAAATATTGATTGCATTTTCCTTGTCACTTACACTTAAGGTTGAAAATAAATTTAAGTGTTTGTCCACTATTTTTCCACGTGAAAAGTAGTCGTGTAAATCAATATGGGCTTGATTTTCTGGCGTTATTCTGATATCTGATAAAATCGTTACTTTTGAGGTTGGAGCAGCTATTTTATCTTTTTCTTTGTCTTCCATTTTGTAGTTTTTAGTTAATACTTTCATTTCTTCTGGGTCTAGTCCATCAGAATCGATGTTTTCCTCACCTTCCCATAAGCTGTCATCCGATTCGGCATAAGTTACCTCACTATCTGTGCTAGTATCAGTATCGTCAGGCTGTACTTTGAACTTTTTCAAATGTCTCGAACGATTTTGGGACGTTTTCATTTTCTTTAAATAGCTTATTTCTTTTCTGTTTTTCTTTCTATCTATTGAATCTTTAAAATTATTTTGGCGTTTTAAATTTTTGAGAATAGTCTGTTTTTGAATGATTGTCAAATTATGTTCTTTTATGTCTAAACAGTTACAATATCCAGGATTTAATACTTTATTACAAAAGCAACTTAAAGTGCGATAAATTATTTTGTTTTCTGACTGAGAGTTTCTAAGTTGATGGAGAGCCATAGTACCAGGCACAGGACGTAGCTGTATATTGACATTTTCAAGAATTTCTGGCACATAAAAAAGTCTAATTTTTGATTCAGTCTCGTTTAATAATCGATATGCTGACTCTGCATCAGTTATGTCAGATCCGTAGCAGACTAACGAATCCAATTTTCTCTTTATCGCACCACCAATGCCATCTGCAGCACCCTTTCCATGTGCAGATTCAAAGAAATTCCACGTTGAGTAGGGGAATCCTAGATCTTTAGTAAGTTTAGAGAACAAGTAGAAGTTCTTTTTTTGTTTATATTGAACAGTTGGTCCATCTGAGAAAAAATGTATTGCATGTACGTTAGGTAATTCCTCTCTAATCAAATGTAAAACCGGAGACAGATGGGCCCAAATAGCTTCTGGTCCATGGTTGTTACAAGGTGAAATGGAGGCAAATGACATCGGGTCTCTGCCTTTGCTGTACATAACGCCAGTATGTAGCGTAAATTGTTCACGTGAGGATCCGAAGTGCATGGCTTGAATTTCGGTACTTAATTTGCACGAATAATTTTCGGAAAAGTCTATGTGAACGGCTACTGATTCATCATCGAGATTTTTAATACAGCGTTGATATTGTGTATATTGGTGTCTTATATTATATGCGTGTGTCTTAAACTGTTTTAATTCGTTTGTAAATGATTCTAAAAGATGTTGTAAAGTGTCAATTTTTTTTCCTTTAACCATTTTTTTAGTCACTTTTTTTAAACCATCACTATTCTTGTCATCATATTCATGATTTTTTAGAATCCATTCTGACCAGGAAACGCTTTCATGTATATTTTGTCCATTAAGATTAAATTCAACAACTTTGTTGCGGCATTCTTGACATTCGCCATAGGCACATTCTATTTTTTTTTCGTCACATACAACCATTGACAAAATATCATCAAGTGACTTGGTTTCAATTATATCCATAGACTTGAGTTTCATCGCCTTCAGCGCTAAGTTTTCATGCCTTTTGCATGCACAAGTATCACGTGAGTTAAGTTTTGGGGGTAATATGTAAAACGGTCTATAGCGTTTAAATGTAGCAAATGAAATTTTGCCACCTTCTAATTTATATTTTTTATATAGGTGTTTTAAGGTTCCTAATAAATATCGTCTTTGTCTTGTTTGTTTTTTCAGTGTTTTAATTTCTTTTTTCCCTGCTGTTGCGACGCTGTTATCGTCTCTTTCAAAAAAGTTCGACAAATGATTCAGTAATAAAAAGTTTTTTTTTTTAACTTGAATTTGACGTATTTTTCCTTTAAGACCAAAGTATGAACTCATTTTAGTTTTCATTTTGTATTTTTTGACAACATCACTACAGACTATATTTTTAAGTACTTTTTTATCAGAATTTTTATCAAAGTTTTCGTAACGTTCCTTTATTGTATCTACTAAAACATTATGTTCTAATAATCGTTTCTTTACTTTTTGTTTTTCTTCAAATGAAATTTGTGGCAAATTTTCCTCAATAAACATGTTTGCCCTGGTGCATGGAGTCCGTTCTAGTTTTTCATCATTAGAACTCGGTGTTTGTTGTAACTTTTGTATCAGATCATTTTTCTCGTGCAATAAGTCGAGTAGTTCTCTATTTTTCTTTAAGTATCTATTAAGTTTTTTTTTTAAATTATATATTTTCCTTTTAATTAAGTCGTTATCCACTTTAAGATAAGCATTTTCTTTTTTTAACCTGTAATTCAATCTTTCTGCACACTTTTGTTTATTTTTTTTTTGTTGTTCATTGTTTACCAAATACTCTTCAACATCTTTTTTCTTTTTCTTATTTTCTCTCCATTGTCTCCGTAGTTCTTCCCGCTCTTCTGGTCCAAAATCTCCTATTCTTTTTCTAGTTTTGTTAGTCCTCTCTGCATTTCTTCGTTGCATTTCTTTAAATTTATTTGGGTTTTCATTTTTCATCTTCTCGCGATAACGTTTTTGCCGTTCGGCTGCGCTCAAAGGCATCTGTGTACAAAATAAGTTTTAACTGTAAATATATTTTGTGATAGAAAGAAAAAGAAGCTCTTGAACAAAGAAAATAATATTTTATATTTTTATGGTGTTTATATAATAATAATAATAGTACCAGCCTATTATTTTCCCACTGCAGGGCAAAGACCTCTTCTCATACAGAAGAATAAAGAAATAAAATAATTTAGCATTATTTGTACAAACACTTGATTTCATTTAATACGGAAAATACACATGAAATTTTTCTATAGCAAAATAAACATTATAACGAAGGAAAGTATTATAACTACTGTTTTTTTTTAGGTACTGAAAAATAATTAAGATATTGTTGAAAAAAAATTAATGCCTAATGTTTACTTTCGGGTAACAGTATGTTGTGAACCAAGCTTAATATTATCCAGTGTGTTATGTAACACAACATGTAACACACCATAACACACTAGACCAAACACACCAGAAGATTCTTGTGTTCACTTGAACATAGCAGCTACAACTTCAAAGATATTTCAGAAATAAACCCTTAAAGTACAAGGTGAAAACTATTATTTAACATATTAACTAATATAATAACGAATTATAAACACGTACCTTGAAAATTCTGCATTTAAAATCCAATATTTTTAACGACCAAAACGAACACCACAAATCACCTCACGTATGTTACGAAACTAAAATTGCTGACATAAAATTGACACATCATTGGCGTTGCCCTAGAGTGTTGCCACCCATTAAAAGTGGTTCTAGTGTGGTTGTCACTAAAATAAAAAAGTTACCACGTAACACACCTATTATAACACACTGGAAGATTAATTGGGACAAATTTTAAAATTAATAGTTTTATAAGAAAATATATAATTGCGAGGGATTTTTAGACAAAATGCATTACATGAACTCCCGTATTAACTACGACGGCAATCAGAAATTACATAAACCGAATAAATATTTTGTTATGATAATATAATTGTCGAAAGACTGCACTGGGACATCTTAGTTTTGTATGGAGCAAAAAAATATTTAAAAGTTTCGTAAATCAAATTATTTAGTAAAATAAATATTTTTTTTTTTTATTTGCAACCATGTATTTTGGACGTTTTCATATTATAATAATAAATTAAATTCTAAGGTATTCAATATGTAAATAATACTAAATATGTGCGGTAAACAGGCGACCGAAATATTTTTTCAAAAAGTACAATTTTTTTGAGCCACACCCAAATGTCGTTTTATAAGGTATATTATTGAGGATTTTCGAAATAAACCACAAATTGTTTCTCTGAAAACAAAGAAACGACATTTAAAGTTTAATAATATCGCCTTCTCAATTATATCCCTTTAATTATCTCTCTACAAGTTTTTATAACAATAAAATGCACAAAATGATCTAAACATCATTTGTCATTGAATGATACGTCACCCCGTATCCACAGCTTAAAAATTAAAAAAATGAAATGTCATTTCCAAGGAGGTCATTTCATTACATATATATTAGATTTGTGAACAACATTATCAACATTTGATTTTTTCGTGCGATTAATACTTTTATCTAAAAAAATATTTAGCAATTTCGCAAATTTCACTACTCTTTCGAAACGACTTTGATCTCTTGAATCATTTTTAAACAAACATTCGTGATTATCGGGGCTCTATCCGGGCGCAGCTGGCCGCAATTAAATGCAGATAGATACGCGTACTGCCGCATATGCGGGTACGAGTGTTGTGTCCATTTAATTCCGGCCAAATGTTCATGGGACTACAAGACTACATGCAAAACATTTAGTTTCATATAATGTTACTTACAAAATTTTGCTGTATATGTTAAGGCTGCAGATACAGTTGTGCTGAAGACCTTCACACAATTTTTAACCTGAAAATTAAAAATACAGCTTTTAAGTACAAAGAAAAAATTTGCCATCATAGTCAATCTACAGCAGAATACAAATAGCTGGATTAAATTATATTAATTTTCATTATAGAAATTAATTATTTTGTTATACGTGAAGCTTTCGCAGAAGGCCCTGTATTCTGTATACTCTTACCACAGTAAATTTCTCCACCTCTGTTATTTATATGTATATTACGATGTGGACATTGGATTGGCTTACATGTTTGTGCATCCAGTTTTAAGCAATGTTTTCTTTGAATTTTCTTAACATGCAACTGTTTTTTGTCCCCAGTAAAATAAAATAAAACAAATTACAAATATAAGTACCTTCATTTTCTTAATCTTTTCTGGAATTACGTGTTGATCACTCAGTTTATGGAGAAGTCTGGCTTCGGTGTGATGACAATCTGTTTCATACACATCTACTATGTCTTGCCATTTAGAATTTTTTCCATTGAAGGTTATGTTTTTAGTTAAAAAGTTATTTCTCAGACCCTTTATCAGGTGAGAGGGATCATATACAATACTCAGATTGACTCCACTTATTGTAACTGTGCCATCTGAAAATATAAAACATTTTAAAGTAAATAATGATAAATGGTTGCCAACAAGTTTTACAGTTGGTAAAATATCGCAGCACAGTCAAAAAGATGGTAAGTATCACATCTTGGTGACGAAGATCCCTTGAACGATTTTCGTTATTTTAAACCTGCCTACTGCTGGGATCAGTCATGAAAGCAAATCATTTGAAAATCTTTCTGAATTTTTGAAAATTCACAGCCATAATGGGACAGTTAATTCAATTTTACTAACCTGGTTCTCGATCTGCAAGTATTTGGTCACGAGCCGTGTCTGCTTTTAGGCTTCTTAGTGCAGATTGAAAAGAAGCACCTTGGTCACAAATTAATGCAATTGGTTTCAGTCCACATCCAACTACAGCAGAAATTACTTCTTTCAACAGTCTTCTTTGAGTTCCAGCCCCGAGGTAGCTCCTTGGCAATAATAATAAGCCACTGGTTGCTGCCAATTAAAAACGGCTCCTCTCAGCATAAAAACGAGGGCATGAGCAAACTGATTTTTTTTTGTGTTTAACTCTACAAAGCCATTAATGGTGTCCTTATTTTAATTGTAAGTTAAGGCAGTCTCTAGTGACATTTCATCATAGATCACGGAACACATTTTTTTATTGGTCTTCCATGTTGCAACCTGAAAACAAATTAAAGTAGTCAAAGTCAAAACGTTTATTGCAAACCAAGTGTACAATGATGACATTATATTCGTTTAGTGCTTATGACTTAGCAGCCTTTTTCAAGCATTGCAATAGTTTATGATACGCTTGCCCTTATCATCCCAATTTAGCATGCACGTAATATAAGTAAATATTTTTTCAGACCCAAAGTAGAAAGTTAGACACGAGTATCGTTTCCATTAAAACTACAAATATAATACAAACCTCTTTTTTCATTAATTCGAAAACTTGAGGGCAGATTCGTCTCAACATTCAATTTCGCCACCATGTTATTCAAAGTTGACCTTTTGACATCCCCCGCTCTTGGGCGGAGCGGGAGATAGTGTCAGACTCTTACTGACTAAAAGCCCCACCCCGTTCCTTCTAGTCTTCATACCGGGGCTCGAGCGCCCTTTCGGATAACCCTGGCCCCAGTAGGCTTCGACCCGGCTGGGTCCCTGCTGTTGCTGACAACTTAAGGCGCGCGGGAACAGTGCGCGCCGTCGACGACTTGGGCTTGGTCCGGACAGTTACCGGACGGCCGGACAGCGAGCTACCCATTGCTCACTGTCCGCAAGCCCGCGCTTACGGTGGCCGGAAATCGGGATCAGAATCCCGGCGGCGGCGGCGGCGGCGATAACGCCGTTGCCTGATGCGTTCGGCCTCCTCCTTTGCGAGCATTACTGCTTCGCAGAAGTCGGCGACTGCCTGCCACTCCTCCTCGCTCCGGACCATGGCCTCAACCAAGGCCCGGCGCGAGAGGTCTCCGCCGCCGATCGCCCCCACGAGGGCACGGCGATGCTCCGCCCAAGCAGGGCACACCTCGACTGTGTGCTCCACCGTGTCCTCCAGGCGTTCCGCACAGTGGTGACACCCGGGCGTCACTTCCGCACGAATCCGGTGCAGGAAACTCCCGAACGAACCATGTCCGGGAAGGACCTCCGTCATGCGGAAGGTAAGGACGCCGTGAGGTCTTTCCAGCCACGCCTCAAAGAGGGGACTTACCGCCATGAATTCAAAGTTGACCTTGATGGTGGTATAAATATTTTGTGTAAAAATCGATTACACTTGGGACTTTGCTTCATTATAGATGCGATCAATTTTTCTTCCAGTGAAAATTGAACACCCTTGCTTATTTCTGGTATAAAGATTAATCTGCATTTTGAAGATTCTTTTTGCAAATGGGTTCATTTCTGCTGTCAATTTTTCGACGTTTCTTTGTTAAATTTCAAAGCTCTCTTGGCTCTTCTGTAAAAATCCATTGGTTCTTTTGCCTTTTTGTACTCTTTGTACAACGTTTTGAATGTTGGGAGATAAATCTGTAAATTTACTTAATATCCTTTGTTTGGATGTTTTTAGTTTTTTAACATTTTTGACTTGACTCAAATCTGAAACATAGGAAAATACTCTATGTAAATGATATAGGTCACAGATGGCGAACCTAGTGCACGCGTGGTGCACGGTGGCACGTGGCATAATAATTCGGGCAGTATAAGATTTACAACATAATTTTCTATAACAATAATTATACTAAAATATTACCTACATGACTTTTAAGTTGCAAATTAACCATTAAGTTTCAATTTTTCCATTTAATTACTAAAGCGAAATATATGAAAAAAAAAAATAGTTTTTATATATTTAGTGGCACGTTAACGTTCTCCAATAAAGGTTCGCCATCCCTGATGTAGGCCATGGGGGCATGTCTATTTGTATTGAATTACTTGTTGTTTATTTTTATTGAATTACCTGAGTTTTGATTAGTTGATGGATTTTGTGAAGCTTCTGGTAAAGTTTGAAACTCATGTGAGCTAGCAGCAATGACTTCTGAAATGAAGGAAAATAATATCAGAGTTGAGATTTGAATAACAGAAGAGTAATGAAAACACATTCTAAGAAATTGGAGAACAGAGAAGATTTATTACCTGGATTCCGACTCGTTTGTGTACATTGTGGTTTGATCTGGAGGGGAAACTCACTCAGTAGAAGAAATCGCTTGAATTTCTGAAAAATATGAGAGTTGTGATTTGAATAACAGTAATGAAAACACATTCTAAGAAATTGGAGAACAGAGAAGATTTATTACCTGGATTCCGACTCGTTGTGTACATTGTGGTTTGATCTGGAGGGGAAACTCACTGGAAGTAGAAGAAATCGCTTGAATTTCTGAAAAATATGAGAGTTGAGATTTGAATAACAGTAATGAAAACACATATATTCTAAGAAATTGGACCAAATGACGAGATGAAATAAAATAGATTTATGTTTAGTTATGTCAGCTAAATGGAAGTTATCCACGCGTTCGGTGGTTGAAAAAACGTGACCAACGTCCCAACCAAGGGTGTTGAAGGTCATGGATTACAATTGCTGTCTACAAGGATTGCAACTAGCAAGGTCACCTTGGTTGGGACGTTTACCCATTATTTATTATATTGCCTACATAATAATAATATTATAAATTTATCATAGGAATGCGAGGTATCAGCAACGTTTGCCCTACTACTGGACCAATCAAAACTGTGGTACTGTAAAAAAAATTCTGAACTGAAATTCAATATTAAGAGACAATGTTAACACTACTGGAACATAGGTATCTTTTAAGAAACAGTGAGCTGCAATCAACCATTAAAGCCCAGTAAAGGTTGGTGGATTTCACAGTTTTCTCACAATATTTTCCCACACTCTTTTGATAGCCATGGTGAAACAATAAATTGCTCAAAGCGGCATAGCCTATAACCAACAATTTATGATTATTAAAGCATGTGAAGACTTTCAAAACTTATTATAATATTTGTTTAAATAGGTACCTGAAATATTTCCTGGAGGTAAAATCTACGTGGGAACAGCCAATTTGCTATTATTTGAATACAGAAACTGCTTTTCATAGTGCCAACCGCAAATTCTTTGAGTGTTTTGAACAGTAATACTGTCCAGACTTGCAATATCACTCTACCAATACTCTTCACCCATACATGGAACTTTACTGCAAATGTTTCAGGATTTGGAAAGTAACACAGGTACATCTGAATATTTAAAAACCACTTTAGTAACATCCATGAAAAAAGGAGAGGTTGTTCCCAGCTTTATTTTAGAGGTGGTAAAATCATCTAAATGACATCTCCCACCTTGGTAGGAATGGAGGGTATGTCAGACTTTTAATGGCTAAAAACCCACTCCTGTTCCAACACCATAATTAGAGACACAAGAAAAAGACAATGAGAGAGTGAACACCGACATTCACTTTGGGTTTTATGAATTAACAGAGGTTTTAGGTAAATTGGGTAACATGATGTAGTATCAGAAATTCTGACTTCTAACAATCAGACAAACCAGATGTACAAATCACAGCTGAGACCACATCATTACATAAATCTTTATTATCTGAATCCTGCCGTTATTGTGTATGCTGTGATAGGCACGTTTGGTGCTATGGAGGAACTCACTGGAAGTGGAAGCATGCGAATTTCTGAAAAACAACAGGAAAATCCATTTAAAAATAAAACAAGCGTCTGTAACAAATTCAAGTTTCTTGTACACAGAATAATACTATAAATAAATAGTATCAAGACAAAAATTGACCAATAAGTATAAATTAACAAGATTTTGAATACTCCTGAGGAAACCCATTTCCTGAAATATGACCAACAAATCAAAATCGGTATCCATAAAACAGATTTCAGCCCAGAGAAGAAAAATTATTGAAGCAATTAGGTACTTTAGGTTACAATTTATTGCATTTTCACCAGTCATGGATTAATCTTATTCTAATGGCTAAACTTTTTGTAGTTTAAGGCTGCTTTTCCACCAGAGATTTGCTATGCTGCGAGGATGTAAAGCTATGCTGTGAAACCTGTTTTTTAAACCTATTTACAAAAATAAATATCATTTATGTGACCGTTTCCACTGATACTAAGATAAGTAGCTATGCGAGTAAGATGTCCTATGAAGATACGCCGCCGCCAAGTAGCTGCGCGAGGAAGATGCGCAGCTTGAGCTATGCGATGTATCTATAGTAGGGAAGCGGCACGTACACACATTAATCATCATCTTAGGTCATCGGAAAACTTGAGGTTGGAAATGCCAAGTCACTCCACCAACTTTTATGATAAGTCGTTTGCAGTTCAGGCTGTGCGGCTGTGGAATGCTCTGCCCGTGTCGGTAAGGCAAACTCAAACACTCACAACTTTAAAAAATGAGGTTACAAATCACTACCTTTCCTCCTGAATGTTAAATTGTCATTAAGTACAGTATTTCTCTGCTTTTATAATTATATTTATATATATATATATATACATATATATTATATTGTTTGTAATATATTATTTATTTATTTATTATATTCTTAATAATAATAGATGTAATCTATGTATTCTTAATTATAATATATGTAGTTTTGCTAGTTTATGTATTGTATATATGTAAATAGTACACCACGAACTACCTGCGTATCTTTTTCTCCTTCTCTGTCAAATCCATCCAAAGGTTGTCTTTAAAAAATCGCTTTTAGCGATAAGACCACCCATTGTGGCACCCTATTAATTTTAAGTTTCTTATGTAACTGCTTTATTTTTGGTGTACAATAAAGAATTTATCTATCTATCTATCTATTAATTGCTACCATCCATAACAGTATACCTAGCATGTAAGCATATACCCTTCCTTAGAAAAAAACATATAATAGTTGTATCCGTTTCTACCAGTGCTAAGCTATGTGCACCAATGAATGAATGATTGGTAGATATCAAACGCATCCATAGCAACGTAGCATAGCACATCAATGGTGCAAAAGCACCTTAGCAGTAGTGTTGAATTACTGTGACATGGTCTTATATATGGGCATTTGAAAGTTAGGATTTCCTTCATTCTAGTCTTAGGTTTGTAGAACCTAAGACTAGAATGAAGAAAATCCTAACTTCAAAAACTCCACTCAAAATATCATCTTCAAAACATTCATCTTCAGTATACATGAAAAGATAGGCACTACCGATACGATTTTCACGAAGATTTACAACAGTTATCGCAAAGAACTTTTAGTAAAAGTATAATTAAATTAGTTAAATGAAAAAAAAAAATGGCTGCCAAACTGACTGAACTGACCAAAGAGTATGTAAAGTAGTCGTGACCAAAGAGTATAGAGTCACAACGTATTATTATGACGTACTAATTATTACGTCATATTTAGCCAACAGAAAGAGCAAAAACGCCCTGTACAATTCTTTTTAATATGGCGGCTATGTCCTAATTTTTTTGTTCGAAGTTAACCGGCCGTGGCACACGCACCAACGAAGGGCTGCGCCAATTGACAACATTTCATATTTTTAACCTCCATGTATTATTACGTTATATGAAAGTAAATCAAAAACTAGGGCACCCGTATTTTTCCATTTTTTGAAAGGATGTACTTTTCATTCATAATTTTAACTTTGAAATTCAGTGTATTCTAAAAACACGTAAGCGCCAAATGACGTCACACATACGGTGGAATGGCGATAAAACCTTTGCTTCGCCGTGACCGTACGAAAAAATTAAAAAACTGGCAGATGTCAAATGCATTGTCGTCAGCACTCAGCTTGTCAAACTCGTTGGCGCCTAAACTTGTGTTTGTTTCCAAATTATTTAAGTTCGTAACAAGTTTTGTTATTTACAAGTGTTATTATCCTTATTATTAAATAACCATGAAAGTTTCGGAAGGATTTCTAGTTGCCGATAGCAGAAACTTGCCGAAAGTAGACTATTTAATGCTATTGCAATATATGCACGAAAATGAATGCTACAACATTGCAGAAACACGTAGTGCCAAGGCATTACTAGCATCACGTGAAGCATATGTTGATACAGCTGTAGGATATGTTGAAGTGAAGCGAGAAGGAAACTCATGCACCGTGAAATGCAGGGTAACACCTGAACATAAAGTTAAATCCAAGTTGTATCAGGTTACAGCGGTAATCGATGAATCTGTTGAGAAGATTATCACAGTAGAATGCAACGACTGTGCAGCTTCTGCAGGAGGCTGCAAACACGCCATATGCTTTGCCATTTGGCTCATAAAACGGTCAGACGAGCCTTCAACTACTTCTACTCTGTGTTATTGGAGTAAACCAAAACTTGCTGGAGCTGTAGGTGACCAGAAGTACATCTTGGCAAAAAACATTGGGAAAATGAAAAGAGCTCCAGATAATGTGGACATGAGTGTCAATCTCACTATGTTTTCCGAAGAATGCAAGAGACGTAAAGTGACAACAGGAATGATTTTAAATTACTGTGGAAATCAACAGCCCCAGTTAAATGACTTTAGTGTGTTTAATTTAGTGCTGCAGTTTGTACACCAAGTTAATGATCATTGTTATGACAATTTTAAATCATTTTCTGCAACAACTCTAACTGTAGATGTAGTTGAAACTATCGCTGAAGCTACAAAAGCTCAAGCAGACTCTAAACTGTGGCATTCTATGCGCCAAGGGAGAGTCACAGGGTCCAGGATCTACGAAGCTGTTCATTGTAAAACAGAGAATGGTGCCTTAGTACAAAGCATTCTTGGAGGTTACAAAGTGCCAGAAACTAAAGCTATCAAAAGGGGCAAGGCATTAGAAAAAGAAGTACTCAAGGAGTTAGAAAAAGAATTTGGAGCAATCCAACACACAGGGTTGAATTTAATATCCCCTATCATTGGAGTTTCACCCGATGGGATTTGCAGGGATTTTGTAATTGAAATAAAATGCCCTGTAAGCGATAAGACAATGAAAAAAAGTTATGTGAGAGACGGTGAACTATTTGAAAAACAAAGCTCAGATTATGATACAAATGCATGCTGCAAAAAAATTAAAAGGGCTGTTTTGTATTGCTGATCCTAGTTTTGAACAGACAAAACTCCTACATAAGTACTGGGTAGATTATGATGAGAAATATGTGACAGGTTTATTAGATGCAGCTGAAGAATTTTGGAAACAATTTATTTACAATACCGTTTTACAAAGTGCAAAATAAAAATCAATATGCTACATAATATTTATGTCTTTTATTTTCTTTTATGAAAGGAGGGGGCAGTCTAAAACAATTTAATCAATCAAAATACAACTTACAAATAACTAAAATTATAGGTATACACTTATTCTGATTAAAATACGACATCAAAAACTTTTATTCATTCTTAATAATAGAACTATGTAGATTTATCAACCCGCATGCCACAATAACTGCATCATCTGCATGTTGAATTAATTTATTATTTATTACCGAGTGTGGTTTCAACAATTTAAACAGCCTTACTCTTCTTATTACCCTTTCAACATGGATACGCAGACTGGCAATGACCTTGCTTTTGATAGCATCCTGCTTTGTCAATTTTTGATCTTCTGCAACACTGGGTGGCCGAAGCAGATTATTCTGATTTCTACTTAGTAAAACATCAACATGTTTAAATCCTCGGTCAGCCAATACATTATACTTTGGTGGCAGCACATCCAGAAAACCACTGTTTTCTACAATATTGGCATCAGATGTACGACCCCCAAAACCAACAGATACAAAGTTGACAAAACCATTAGGCGTTGTAGCTATTAAGTATTTTAATGTATTAGCATTTTTATACTGTGACCATGTTAGAGACTGGGTAATAGGATTTGACGGTTTTTCAATTTCTATCTCAAAACAGTCAATAATGCAAAAAACATTTGAATATTCTTTGTTGGTCCTGAAGGAGGCTGGTAAGTTTCTTTTAACATCATATACTTGAGGAGAATAAATCAATTGTTTGAAGAACTTAGATAGAACACACAAAGTTCTGAAAAATATTCTCCATAACGTGGTTAATGATACCTCAAACAAATCTGAGATTTGGTAGAAGGGGGTATTATTTTTAATTTTATACAAAGTTACTATTATATCAAAAGATTTTACTTTTGAATTACTTTCTAAATAGTTAATTAACCAATAATAATTCTTTGGTAAGCCTATATAATTTTGTGGTTTTTTTTTAATAAGATCAAGCATAAAGCTTCTCCGGGTCTGTATTATAGTTTTAGTGAGGATTTCTGATGAGACTTCTGACATTTCAACAGAGGTAGAACTTCCTTGTGTTGAAGGTAACAACACTTCTTCCATCTCATCATCTTCAAACGAAAATTTCTTTGTTTTCTTTTTGTAAATGGCACAATAAGTTGTTCTATCCGATGTTCTTGGTTTCACTTGTACTCCTTTGCTGGCTTTTGTAGTGAATGGATTTTCACAAAGTGAATGAAATGATGAGTAAGCTGTAGACGTGCTGGGTCCAGGTTCAATAATTTCTTGATGAACAGTTGAAATTGGTATCCTCACAAGAGAATGTGGTAACCGAGACTTCAATTTTGGTCGCACTTTCATTGTTGTCCAGTACCGGTAGTTCTCCACATCCTCCTCCAACTAAAAGATAAATTAAAAAAAAATTATATCTGTCCCAAAAAAAACCTACATAATAAGTCTAAAAATCATTATGTTATCAAAATATATAATACATAACATATTATTATACAAAATAGTACCTAGTGAAATATTACTGTAAAGTGAGAGCTTTGTTATTCTAAGTAATTTATTAGATGTGGTAACAGTTTTTAAGTACATATTGCTCAATATATAAACATGTTATGAAATAAAATTTAGAACAAGATAAATACCACATGCACAATGCATTGTTAGCGTTGTTTAAAAAAATCATTGTCATTTAGATACTTACATTGAGATGATCTTCGCATATATATATAACACGTTTAGGACATGATATACCCACAGCATTGCACCACTCTTGTTTAGCTGATTTTTACTTGTGTACTATACCTTATGACATCAGTTTCGTGACGGAGATTCTCAGTATCGTTACCTATCAGTTTAGTTATAAAGGGTCTAGCCATAGATTTATAAGAACATCCAGATGCCTAGTACACGCTGTCCAAATGCTTCGAATTCAAAGACACCAAAATAGCGCCTTCGTTCGTTAGCCCCGCCCACAGGCCGCCATTACGCGACAGACGTTCAAAGCGCGTCTACGTTATAAATCGCTGTTAAATATAATTGGAAAATGACTGTTTATGCGGTGAAATCATGTAAAAACTACACTCCAAAAAAAGACAAGGATACGAACATTACTTTTCACAGTTAAGTTTGCAATTTTATGATGAATTTCTACGTATTTCTTTGAAAATATTAAGAAAACTAAATAAAAACAAAACGACTCCATAATATTTGAGTATTGCCAAGGTACAGTATGAAATATTTTTACCCTTTTTTTGTGCTGCGATATTTTAATATTGTAAAATGTTACGAAATCAACATTATTATTAACAACAAAAAAAAATGATATCAATGGTTGCCAAGGATATGAAATACTTTTACTATCTCTTAAAATACTGCGATATTATTGAGTCAACAAACGGATTTGGAGCAAAACTATATTTCAGGTATGTTTGTTACGTTAACGTACGTATGTTTGTGTAGTGATAACTCTCAAAGCAGTACAATACGCGGCAAATAAGTTGAACCATCATGACGGTCGACTTTGAATGCGCAGTAACCGATTTTCATGTTTCAATCGAAGTCCCAGCCACATGAGTAGATAAACCGTACAGAGGGAAAGCTTACTAAGAACGTGTAATATTGTTACCTATTTTGGTAGGGTTATCACAATAGGTGACATCGCCGTGCCCTCGTGGGGGTGATCGGCGGCGGAGACCTCTCGCGCCGGGCCTTGGTCGAGGCCATGGTCCGGAGCGAGGAGGAGTGGCAGGCGGTCGCCGACTTCTGCGAAGCAGTAATGCTCGCTAAGGAGGAGGCCGACCGCATCAGGCAACGGCGCTCTCGCCGCCGCCGCCGGGATTCCGATCCCGATTTCCAGCCACCGTAGGCGCGGGCTTGCGGACAGTGAGCAATGGGTAGCTCGCTGTCCGGCCGTCCGGTAACCGTCCGGACCAAGCCCAAGTCGTCGACGGCGCGCGCTGTTCCCGCGCGTCTCAAGGAGTTGTCAGCAACAGCAGGGGCCCAGCCGGGTCGAAGCCTACTGGGGCCAGGGTAATCCGAAAGGGCGCTCGAGCCCCAGTATGAAGGCTTGAAGGAACGGGATGGGTTTTTTAGTCAGTAAGAGTCTGACACTATCTCCCGCTCCGCCCAAGAGCGGGGGTTGTCATAAGATGATTTTTCCCATCGAAAAAAAAAAAAAAAAAAAAAAATCACAATAGGTGAAAACAACTTAAATGAAACATTTGTTAAATAGTTTTATTATTCAGAAGGTTCAAAATAGGATAAGTAACTAATAAGATTCCAATAAGAATTAATAAGAAATTGCGAATTTATTTTAGTGAAAATGTAAATTAGTTTGTTAACTATTTTTGAAAGATATTTTATCTATGTTATCGGTGTATGTTTTATGTAGCTGATTGGTGTTTTTGAGTCTAATTTAGTAGGTATATTAGGAACAATAGATTTAAGATAGCATAGTTGTCGAAGTTCATAATATTCACGATCTCGATTACGTACTTAATTGTAAACTGATGTTTACCTTTTTTGTTTTGTGTCAAATACTCACCATAACTTTATTTTTAGTTGAGACTTACCATTTTTGTTTTATAAAGTTTTTTATGTGTAAAGTTATGTAACAGGTTATAGTTTTATATAAAAGTAGACATTGAGACACACAAATTGTGTTATACTATTAAAACAAACATACACAGACACACGCACACACACCACTCACAAACTTTCTTCTTTATAATGTTAGTATGATATTAAAAGTTTTTTGTTCATTCACACATGTTTACGAAAACCGTGTTATAAAATAAAATTATAACAATCTCCAAAAACTATCATAATACTTGGTATGAATGTAAAAGGCGGGTTTCATTTTGTACACATATATTAACTACTTAATTACCTATGTCAATATGAATAAGAAAACTACCCGAATTTTCCCATATTTTGGGGTAATCATTTTGCGCTGGTATTAGAAAACATCACGCACACAAACGCAGAAACGATAATAATACACTGGCGGTGGGCGGTCCGCACGCACACGCGTATTACAAAATGCATTCAATTTGAACGTTGCGTTTTGTACGGTACACTCAATTTGGTTCTTATAAATCTATGGGTCTAGCAGAATAAGGTAGGACCAGCGGCCCCCGAGAGGTATTTCCAAAATAAATTGTGGTATTACATTAGTGACAAGTATTATTACTGTTGACGCGATTTTAGCCTTCTGTCTCACTTCGTTCAGGAGTTATTTGACTAAATAGACAAAAACGTAGGTATTTTTCAAAATTATTTTTTTCAAAAACTATTATAGCGACACTAATAAAACTAAAACGGTTTGTTAGAGAATAAATTGTTCTACATTATATATTTTTTGTAGATTTTATTTACCTTAATTACTATTTAAAAAAAATAAAAATATTTTATTTATATTTTTTATTCATAGTTTACGAAGAGGTACAATCACAGAAAAAATATATAATATAGATCACTATGTCTAGTATTATCACTAAAAATTGCATTAATATCAGATGGGTGCAACACTTCCAAAAAAAATTAAAACTGATCATGACCATCCTGGCTAGTAAGGACTTTACATCTGTCTTTTGAATAAATGTTCTTGTAAATATATATGTCATCGTAAAATTGTAAATACAGTTAGATTATGATCTCGCGAGATTGTTAACTGTCGAAAAATTTAAACCGTAACATACTGCTCAATTAATAGCATTATTTTTTGGTACTTAGATCTATCGAAGTGAAACTGTTAAATCCCAACCTGTCGCGCGTTAAATTTTTAACTGTCCGAAGGCTGTCTCTGATTGGTCAGTCATACAGTAGTCTGTTCTAAGTCCATAGAGTAGGTAATAAGACACATGTGCCAGTCAAATAAAATAAATGCATTTAAGGAATTGTGACATCAAGTATTTTTTTTATTATTTTATAGGTAGGTAATCAATAACTCTTACACTATACGTTAACAAAAATATCAAATTTTGAAAAAAAAAACTCCACTTTATGTATTTTTTGTAGATTTTATTCACCTTATTTATACTATTTAAAAAAAAAAAAAAATATTTTTTGTTCATAGTTCACGAATAGATACAATCACAGTATGAATATAAAATATAGCTCACTACGTCTAGTATTACCATAAAATTGTATTAATATCAAATGGTTGCAACAACCCAAAAAAAAAATCTCATGACCGCCCTGACTAGTAAGGAATTTACATTTTATTAGTTGTGAAATTATCCAATGACATCTTCCGGTCGTGCGCGGAGCGGGAGGGGTGTCAAACTTTTACTGAATAAAATCTACTCCTATGTCTTTGGCTTGCATTCCAGGGTGCCGGGTTTTACTTTCAGAAGCAAACCCATGGCCCCAGTAGGCTCCTACCCTGCTGGGCCCCTACGGTTTTTCTGACATCTCTTTGAAGCTCGCATAAAACACTACGCACCGTCGACGGCTCGGTTCGAACGGTTACTGGACCGAGCCCGATGACCACCTGCCATTCCTACTCGCTTCGGACCATAGCTTGTACAAGGGCCTGGCGTGAGAGCGTTGCCGCGTTGCTGATCGTTGCCACCGACCGCCCACATGTGGACACGGCAGTGCTCCACCCAAGCGGGGTGGAGCACTCTACCGTAAGCTCCGCCGTGCCGTATCCTATGATCCACACAATGGTGATGGGTGTTTCTTTCGTACAAATCAGTTGCAAGAAACTCCCGAACTTACCATGTCCGACCTGCATCATGCAGAAGGATGATGCATGTGACATCAAGTATTTATTTTATTTTTATTTAATATGTAATCAATAATTAATTTAATAGTTTACTATGAATAAAAAAAAAATATTTTTATTTTTTTTTAAATAGTAATTAAGGTAAATAAAATCTACAAAAAATATATGATGTAGAACAATTTATTCTCTAACAAACCGTTTTAGTTTTATTAGTGTCGCTATAATAGTTTTTGAAAAAAATAATTTTGAAAAATACCTACGTTTTTGTCTATTTAGTCAAATAACTCCTGAACGAAGTGAGACGGAAGGCTAAAATCGCGTCAACAGTAATAATACTTGTCACTAATGTAATACCACAATTTATTTTGGAAATACCTCTCGGGGGCCGCTCGCCCTACCTTATTCTGGTAGACCCTTTAAAATGTACACTTTTTCTGAGTATGACCCACCTACCGAGGAAATCCTGTCTCGATTCACTTAAAACCGAATGCGCAGCCCAAGTTTTTAAAAGCACGGCCAGTACCTTACGCTATTAAAGATAGGGTAGAAATAGAAATTGACCGTTTGGTCGCTGAAAATGTTTTGCGGCCCGTATCATTTTCGGACTGGGCGACCCCCGTCGTACCGATTTTAAAATAAAATGGTGCTATCCGCCTCTGCGACGATTATCGAAGCACGGTTAATCAAGCTACCGAGTCTGACACATACCCAATGCCTACTGCTAGTGAGGTTTTCGCGTCAGAATCTGGGGGTAAATTCTACACTACACTAGATCTAGATAGAGCATATACACAGGTAGCAGTCACGGACGACACAGCACGACTCTTAACATTAAATACATCCAAGGGCTTATACACAGCCCACAGATTAGCGATCGGTATGAAGGCTTGTATTGTTGTCTTGTGTCCGGGTATTTTCCAGCGATTGATGACGGCATTGCTAGCTGGAGTGCCCGGCGTCGCCATACTGATTGATGACGTCATTATCAGTGGTCGTACTATGCCGGAGATGACACAGCGTCTTGACACAGTGCTTAAACGAATAGAGAAGGCAGGTCTACGTCTTAACTTGAATAAATGTAAATTCGCTGAAGAGCGAGTGGAATTTTTAGGTTTTATTATCGACGCCGACGGAATCCATCCGGCTACACCGGAACCTAAGAATGTCCAACAACTACAAGCGTTTTTAGGTTTATATAACTTTTATGAACGGTTTGTTCCTCACAAAGCTACAATTCTAGAGCCTTTACATAGATTACTTGACAAATCCCAGGTGTGGGTATGGTCAGATCGAGAGCAGAGCAGTCTTAATACTGCTAAGCATCTTTTATCTAGTGACCTAACACTGGTTCACTATGATTTAAAAAAATCGTTAGTGCTAACCTGTGACAGTTCCGAATATGGAGTGGAAGCCGTCTTGTCTCACGTCATGAACGACGGACAAGAACGTCCTATTGCCATGGGCTCTAGGACACTGCACACGCACGAAAGCTACTCCCAGCTCGATAAAGAAGCGACTGCTATCATGTTCGGTGTAACTAAATTTCACAATTATTTAATGGGCAGATCGTTTATGATAGTAACTGATCATAAACCGTTATTAGGTATTTTTTATTCCAAACGACCTATTCCCAATGTTTTGTCACCTCGTCTGACTAGAATGGCCTTGATACTTACTTCCTACAGTTACGACATAACCTACAAGCCAGGGCCACGGAAAGGTCACGCTGACGGGTTGAGTCGCTGGCCACGGCCTGTCCCGGAACAACCGGAGCCACAACTGTGTGACATATTACTGATGGCAGAAGCTCCTGAAGATTTTCCCGTTGATGTGGACAAAATAGCATATGCTACAAAGTGTGACAAAGTCCTCAACCAGGTAAGTCATCACATTCTGTGTGGCTGGCCAGCTAAAGAATCTGACGAGCAGCTACGTCCATACTGGTAAGTCCCCTCTTTGAGGCGTGGCTGGAAAGAACTCACGGCGTCCTTACCTTCCGCATGACGCAGATCCTCACCGGACATGGTTCGTTCGGGAGTTTCCTGCACCGGATTCATGCGGAAGTGACGCCCGGGTGTCGCCACTGTGCGAAACGCCCGGAGGACACGGTGGAGCACACAGTCGAGGTGTGCCCTGCTTGGGCGGAGCATCGCCGTGCCCGCGCCGGGCTTTGGTTGAGGCCATGGTCCGGAGTGAGGAGGAGTGGCAGGCGGTCGCCGACTTCTGCGAAGCAGTAATGCTCGCAAAGGAGGAGGCCGAACGCATCAGGCAACGGCGTTATCGCCGCCGCCGCCGCCGCCGGGATTCTGATCCCGATTTCCGGCCACCGTAGGCGCGGGCTTGCGGACAGTGAGCAATGGGTAGCTCACTGTCCGGCCGTCCGGTAACTGTCCGGACCAAGCCGAAGTCGTCGACGGCGCGCACTGTTCCCGCGCGCCTCAAGGAATTGTCAGCAACAGTAGGGACCCAGCCGGGTCGAAGCCTACTGGGGCCAGGGTTTTCCGAAAGGGCGCTCGAGCCCCGGTATGAAGGCTAGAAGGAACGGGGTGGGTCTTTTAGTCAGTAAGAGTCTGACACTATATCCCGCTCCGCCCAAGAGCGGGGGATGTCAATGCATGATTTTTTCCCACCATAAAAAAAAAAGCTACGTCCGTACTGGTTGCATCGTACTGAGCTATCATTACATGAGGATTGTGTCCTCCTAGGCTGTCGTGTGGTGGTACCATCATCACTGCGTGAGCTTGTTCTGCGCGCTTTACATAAAGCGCACAGTGGCATTGTCCAGACAAAATCACTGGCCAGAAGTAATGTATGGTGGCCACAGCTGAATGATGACATTGAATCATTGGTTCAAAACTGCAATAAATGTTTAGAAAGCAGGAATATGCCACCTAAAACCAGCTATGAGTGGATTTTGCCAGCAAAACCTTGGTCTAGGCTAAATATTGATTTTGCTGGTCCCTACCAAAATAAAACATTTCTGATAATTGTTGATGCATATTCTAAATGGCCTGAAGTATTTATCGTTAACAATATGACTTCAGTTACTGTAATTAGATATTTAAGAATGATTTTTGCCATTCACGGCCTGTGTGAGACCTTGGTTTCTGATAATGGTACAGCTTTTGTTTTGTCTGAGATGAAACAATTCTTAGATGCAAATAAAATAAAACACATTAAGTCGACTCCGTTTCACCCTGCCACCAATGGACTGGTAGAACGTATGGTGCAAACTGTGAAGGACAAACTTCGCAAAATGGATGGTATGTCCTAGGATATAAAAATTCCGAACATGCTCTTAGGACTTAGAGCAACACCATGTACATCTACTAACAAGAGCCCGGCAGAGCTTTTGTTTAATAGAAGAGTTCGAACATTAGATGCTATTAATCCACATGATAAACAACGTAAAACTCGTAAAACTCAAGTGGAGAGGAATAGTAATAAGAAGAATAGACAGACGTAGTGTGACTGTTCCAATAAGACCCTAGGCTGATTAAATTTTAATTTTTCCTGAATTTCCCTACATGAAGGTATGAAGGTCGGCTTCCCCCTGGGGGGGAAGAGGACGAGCTCCCCCTCCGCTCGTCCTTATAGCTTTCAACCAGAGACCTGGACAGCTCCCACCGACAGTAATGGATTTCCAAGGAATATGTCACCTTCTCCCGACTTAGAAAGCTAGGGGATTAGGTGGGGAATTGAGAAAAACAAAGTTAAAATCAAATAGGGTTGGAAATCCAAGGGATAAGGAAGGATAATCTACTTTTCTTTTGAGTTATGAATATTATGAGACTGAGAGGGCTGCAAAAGGGTATATAACACGTGACGCTTGTATTTGCAAGTTAAATAATTTTGGAAATTACTTTGATCCGTTTCGCTCGTGCGTGTCCTGACCAATCCTACGGCAAAGGGTTGTGAGGCCTCTGCTATTGGATAAGACACACTTCTTCTACAATTTACTCCTTATAACGGCCTACTCACTCTTCACTAAGACAATACAAAACTTAAACAAGCGTGACGTATCGTCAGTCGGCCGCAGAACTATTTACAGTTGCCTTGCTACACGCTGAAGTGGTTTATCGACACTTCTCACTTCCTTACTCTACCCAAAGGTGAGGACATCATAACCTACGTGTCTCCGAGCTACGTCTAGCTTGCGGAGTTTCCAGATATGAGTCCAAATTACGTGTCTCGCTAAATATTATTTTTTGTATCAGTAAGAGGCCTACGAGGGCCGGGTGTGTTTTAACGAGATACGTTCCCTATCGTTCCTTAGAACGACTATCAATGCAGTTTAGGGTACTTGGTGAAGCCTACCCCCGCTCCCTGGAAGTGTGCGTATAACAAGAGCAATGTAAATCACTCTACTGTCAGTCAGTTCTTAGGGGGACGTAGCCGTCGCCAACGTTTGGTGGTTCGTGATCTTAGTGTAGCTCAAACTAGCCTTAGCATGTAACGAATGTTTATTCGGTTCAACCTTCAATTGGCAGTGTTTTAGTCATGGTTGCGCCAAGTATGGCGAGAAGTGTCAAGTCCACTCGATGGAAAGTCAATGTCAACTCACTCCAAAGGAAGGCCTTCTCCGAGTCCCTAACACCAACCGCAAGCTCAGGTTACCTTGTCATAGGATGGAATAAGGAAGGATAAAACACACAACACTCACCCATTCAGTCTTCAACACAGCCGCTGAGATTCACTCGCGTACTTACACACTACTCACTAGATTACAATCAACGCCCATCCATTCGTACTCTGACTCACATACATAGATCTGTACTATAAATATTAGACAAGCCTAAATTGGACTCGGTCCATCTATATCTAATACTGTATCACAATACTGGCACTCCTAAGAATTACAACGAGACATAGTGGTAAAGTGGTTGCCCATACGTCAGCGCAGAGAGCAAAGGGCGCTCACCTCCTTATTTTCGTTTCTTGATTCTCCTAATTGCCCCAGTTATTTAGCCCCTCACTTTCAATACATTTGCGCTAACCACAATAGAAATCTGCGCTCATCTCATAACCGCCTTCTCCATTGTCCCACTCATCGTACTGACTTTCTTCACTATTCCTTCTTTATTCAAGCTATTTCTTTGTGGAATGCGCTTCCCCTGGAGATCAGGATGGCAACAAGCAGATTTACATTCAAAATCAAAGTTCGCGAGTTGATTCGTAAAAAGTTGGCAGTAGTTTCATCACAGCGTTAATGTTTTTCTATTGTCGATTTGGACCAATTATTTGACTATTTTAGTGCATTTATGTAGTGTATTAATTTGAGTATATATTGTATAGTTGTGTATTCTATGGTTTATTAGTATATCTATTCTATGGTCTATTAGTATTTAAATTCTTGTATTTGCCTTTTTCTCACTCTTTTATTGCACCTACCACTACTTTTTCTCCGCATCACCCAAAGGTTGACTGGAAGAGAATGCCTAAGGCATTAAGTCCGCCTCTGTACCCATGTGCATAAAGTGTTAAATAAATAAATAAATAGCTCTACGATATACCGAGTCAGATGGCTTAGCTGGCCCTGCGTCCTCTCTCGGGCCCTGAAGCCAAGTGTCCCTGGACGTGTGTTCCCTACTCGGGGCTGACGCGAAGTGCCCTATCCTCCCGAGTCAACCCCCGTGCCTACTATCCTTACGGCTCAGTATCCCTTACCCATTCCCACGCTTTGCTAACTAATTTTTATTGCTTTGGTTTTTGTATAGTTTCTAAAAGGTTTGGGTCGTCTTTGTCCGACGACGCGCCCGGCGTGCACATGTTCCACCTTTAGAAATTGCATCCATTTCTTTACTATTGTGCTAAAATATTTCCTTTTTTGTAATTGTTCCTTTCACATTAAAAGGACAATTTATGAGGGTCTAAGTGGCCTATGTCGCCAGACGTGGTGTTCAAAGATAAATATAATATTTTGTTATTAATTTGGAATTAGTGTCAGACAGTCACAGTAGGACAAAAGGTTATGTACAGAAATTTCAGTAGTGGACCACGTTGGTTACCAGGAACAGTTGTAAACAAAGAAGGCCCATCCAGTTATCGTGTCAAAACTAGAAATGGCACATTAGTCAACTGACACATAGACCAATTGATTAAACAACACACACAAGACACAGTAACAGAACAAGAAAAAAAAGAGGAACAAGATAGGAACAGGGAAACGGTTATGGTGGAACATGCTAATCGGGATAGACAAGATCAGGCAATGGAAGAAATACCATCTAGTCAGGATAGTGACCAAATTATAGAAATACCAAGTTCAGGTAAATGGGCCGAAATGCTAGGTACCCCTGCGGAGTCTGAGTCTGGTTTTTCTGGTGGTAAGATTAAAACTAAAATAATCTCTGCTCAACACGGTAAGACTTCATATACTAATCAAATCAATCAATCAATCATTTATTTGCTATAAATATGGTACAGGAGTTGTTACAGTGACAGTTATAGACCGAGACATATTTCACCTAAGTTACAGGTATGCAAATATTTAAAAAATAGAATTTATACATACATGAATTAATAAAATTGATTAACATATAATTGAAGTTTACAAAATTGATTACATAACAATGTCAAAAAAGATAAAAATTAAACATGAAATAATTTTATGCATCCTTAAAAAAATTGTAACAACATGAACTTTTCTTCAAAACTCTTTAACTGAATAAAAGCTTTCCTCTATCAACCAGTCCCGTAAAACACGACAGAATTTATTAAATGGTAATACTGAAATATGTTTGGGTAAGGAGTTGTAAATAAGTGGCGCCATATATGCACAATTACGTCTAAACAGTTCTAATTTAGGGACCGGCATTTTGAGGGGTAGCCGCGTTAACAACCGCTTACTTTTATTATCGTTACCTTCGAAAAGGAATGGATGACCCTCAACAAATTTGGCGACTTCGTAGATATAAATACTAGGGACAGTTAGTAACTTTTTTGATTTAAAAATCGGTTTTCAGGAATCAAACCATTTCATACCATAAATTGCACGAATACATTTTTTCTGCGCTATAAAAACCCGGTTTACCTCTGAAGAGTTGCCCCAGACTACAATGCCATAACGAATGAGTGAACAAACATAAGCATGATACACCATTAGAGATGTTTCTCTAGTTGTTACATCTTTAACTTTACGAAGAGCAAAAACGAATTTATTAATTTTCTTACAAATACTGTCAATATGATCCTTCCATGTGAGATGTGCGTCTAAATTTATACCGAGAAATTTAGTACTTTGTATTTGTTCCACTTTATCATGGTCAAGGCTTATATTAAACTGAAACTCTTTTCGGCTAGGCGTTTTGAAGTATATCAGTTTTGTCTTGTCAATATTTATTTTTAATTTGTTACCTTTCAACCATTCAACTATTGAATGGAGAGTTTGATTTATTTCAGATTCATAAGAATTTGAATTTTTATATTCAATAATGACGGTCGTATCATCTGCAAATAGGACACAGTTGTGCAGTATCTCTTGGGGAAGATCATTTATGTATATAAGGAATAGTAACGGCCCCAGGATACTTACTAGACCTACTACTACTTACTAGACCAACTAGTGATTGTAACTTTATGTTATAAGTGTTTAAATTGTTTCTAATTATTAATTTAATCATTACACATATTATATACCTAAATGTATGTATTATATTATATAATATATAGGTTAATTTATAAGTATATTATATAGGTTTAAAGGATGTAACTGAGTAAGAAAATGTGTTAGGTTAAGTACTGAAGTATTGTTTTATTATATCTTTTGTTGGTGTATGATTAACATACTTGGGGGGAAAGGTATGTTGTACACTTAATGTGGGTACTTGTCAAATCTTATTAACATAATAAGATTGACTAAGTAGTGGGTAGATGAGATTTGTCACTTCACTTCAGTACTGGTTCTCCTACTTAGCACAATAAACCTATTTACTAAATACGGTGTTTAAATGGACATAACACAGACTAATAGAGGGCAACAGCAAAATCGTTGAATCGGCATAGTAGGTGACTTTTACCCCCTGTCCTAGGTAGTCAAAATACAAATGTCAATATGGGCCTTTTATTTTTTGGCAATTTACCTTAGCCAGTTCTAAGTGGACCAGCAACAATCAAACAAAGGCTAAAACACCACCATTTAGGACTTTGTTAAGTAGAGCAGAGTAAAAATAATATTGAGAAGGCAGATTTTTTGCTGGCAGAATGAACCTTAGCATCAGTGAATTCCCGCAAAAAATCTTACCGATTTCAGGATATGAAGTGAAAAAGAAAAAAACTTACCCACCAAGAGTCTATCAACCATGACCTTGGCAGTCACCCCCTTTCTAAAAACATCATCCCCACAGTCCATACACTCCATACCTTGTTTTCTTTGATCCTACTTAAATAGGAGTAGGCGAGCCAAATTTGTTTATTTTTATTGTTTCTCTATTTTATTTAGTACTAGCCACCACAGTTACTTCACACCTTTCAATCAATTTTAATTTATTTTTTTGTATTGTTTTATTTTTCTATAGAAAACATTTTAAAACAAACAAGGGTATCTCATTGGTATCACAAACAGGCTGCAAGTACCAGCGGTCAGAACTCCAGTGTAAGGTAACTGCTAACAATTTATTAATAATATTCCACAACTTTCACACAACACCATGTTACTCATCTTCTCTGTCGGTATCACTCTTGACAGAGTGGTTGTGGTCATCACTTCAGGTGTTGGTGGCAAGCTTCACAATACGCCGTCATTCTACTCTGCTATGCTACTCATACATCATGTCTATACAAAGAATAGATTTGTAGAAGTTTTTAGTTGTGCACGCATCTATATATAATGCAAATAAATGATTATCTTATCATAAATAGCGTTAAAAATTCCTGAAAAAAACAATTGTTTTTTTCCATGAAAAAAACAAATTGTCGTTTTTTTCACATGTTGCATTGAAATTTTGCGGGAAAAATCGTTTGGGAACAAAACAGAATTTCCATAAAAAAAAAATTGTCGTTTTTTTCACATGTTGCATTGAAATTTTGCGGGAAAAATCGTTTGGGAACAAAACAGAAATCTTTCGAATATTTTATTAATTGCTTCGGTTAATTTCATGAAAAATTGAAAAAAACAAGTTATTATTGAAATTGAAAAATATATTATAGTGGGCGAAAAAAAAAGAAAGAAAATAATAATAATATGTTTATTCAGGGTAAAATTTGGTAAAATGGTTACATAAAATCTTAAGAGTAATTACAAAGATATGCTATGTTATGTGCCTGTACTAGGATAAACCTGTATCACAGGTGGTAGAAGCTCTTATATTGTAGTTTTTTAGGACAATACTATTGATAAACAATATTTAAAAAGTCTATAAGTAGTGAAAAATATAATTAAATTATTTATAATATTATATACCTAGTTTACTTAAACACTAAGGTCACAATATGTTATTTTGTATTCTAAAACTGTTTCTTGCACATTATTCTCTAGTTACACACATGATTTTGCGTCAGCAGAATTAGTAATTGGGTTAATGTCAAGGTTGCGTTAATTCTAAAGAGTTATGTTTACATTGGACAAATATGCTAAAATAATAAGAAAAATTATGGTTTGTAGGTCACTGGAATTTTGAATCAGCAGTAAGCGCGTTACACGGAAGTCTGACGCTCTAGGCGCCATAATCGATAGAGTTAATGTATCTATATTCCGCTATTTTTCTAGCAGGACACTCAGCGTCTCCTGTTTTATGGTTGGAGGGCTTTTTGAAACGAGAGCAAGTTGCACATTTCGATGTGTCCGCCTTCTTTGCGCATTCTGACATCGAGTGTCCTGTTTCACCGCAGTGGCCGCACGTCGAGTTGACCTCTCTACAGATTTTTGCTGCATGTCCATACTGCAGGCATTTGAAGCATCTCGTAACCAGGGTGAAGTCCCTGACAGGGCAGGAAGTCCAATTTATAAAAAATCCTTGTCTGGGAAATTAGAGCTCTTCGTATGTTGGCTGGAACTTCAACCACGTAGTTACAAGTATGCGAATCTTTCTTCCCCGATTTGTGACTTAATTTAACCATGATCAAAAAGGAATCCATGGAAATCGTTGGAAACTTTTCTACATTCTGTTCATAAATGCACTTGAAGACTTCAATTTCGGTCAAAGAAGACGGCACTCCTACAACTACAATCCGGGGTTTGCGCTTGCTGGGTTCGTCGGCGGTAAGGCCAGATTCAGATTTCAGGACTGCGTGCTTAATTTTATCCGCGTCATCTTTCGTCTCCGTACTAATTATGACGCCTCCGTTTTTAGTTTTATGGACACCACGTATATGCAACTTGACTTGATCTGGTCGTATCATCTTTTGCACGAGGACTTTTGTTTCGTCACTGGACTTTAATTTGATGTTGGGATATATGGCCACGGAGTTTAAATTGGTTGGTCGAACGAAATCATTTGTCCCCTTCTTCACCATGTCGGCAAACGAAACAGTACCAGAGTCCTTAATAGTCTTCGTGAGGTCCAAGATGTGTTCTGTCAAGTTGCACTTTTCCATCAGATCTTCATTAAGGATGCGCTCTTGGATTGCTTTCTGCTTCAAGGATTGATATAGGACTGCCATCTGTGAGCTGCCAGATCCTATTTTACGGCACAAGGTTGAAATTTTCAATTTCTGCTCCGAGTTGAGTTTGCCATCCGAGGCAATAGTACAAACCTCGTTTAAATGGTGCTCAACGGCTGACATCCATCTTTGTATCTCGGATGTTACAACTGGTTCGATTGAGGCAACAGATTGGGCTGGATTTTGCGTCATCGTCTTCGCTGGAGATGCAGAGAGATTCGCTCGATCTCTTGAGAAGGGGCTATTATCCATTTTATTTATAACTAATTCACTTATTCTAAATTACCATTGTGTTTACTAAATTACACACTAGGCAAAAATGTATGCAAAAAGAAGGTCACTGATATTATTTTATAAAATTAAATATTGCTACCGAGCACGTCTATATGCTACGAGTGCTAATATACTAATATATCAAAATGTACGAGTGGTGAATAGAAATAATAGAGGTGTATCTATTATAGCTTTCCTCAGCCAAAATCTCGATTTCACTGTCTGACGAATCGTCAGCTTGATCAGACTCGAACTCCCTCAAGCCTCCCCCAAGTGTCGCCATAATGATCGGTGCCCACTTTTGGGTATAAGCCTCCCGCAAGTGTCACCATTAGGCGCTATAATGACTGATGCCCACTGTGGACATAAGTCTCCCCTCGCTATAATGACCTATGCCCACTGTTGGACATAAGCCTCCTCCAAGTGTCGCCATTTAGGCGCTATAATGACTGATGCCCACTGTTGGATATAAGTTTCCCCCTCACTATCATGACCTATGCCCACTGTTGGACATAAGCGTCCTCTAAGTGTCGCCATTAGGCGCTATAATGACTGATGCCCACTGTTGGACATAAGTCTCCCCAAGTGACGCCACCTAGGCGCTATAATGATTGGTGCCCACTGTTGGACATAGGCCTCCACCTCACTACAATGATCTGTGTTGACTGTTGGACATAAGTCTCCCCCAAATATCGCCATTTAGGCGCTATAATGACTGCTGTCCACTGTTGGACATAGGCCTCCCCACTCGCTATAATGACCTATGCCCACTGTTGGACATAAGCCTCCCCCAAGTGTCACCATTTAGGCGCTATAAGGATTGATGCCCACTGTTGGACATAGGCCTCCACCTCGCTATAATGACCTGTGTCCAGTGTTGGACATAAGCCTCCCCCAAGTATCGCCATTTAGGCGCTATAATGACTGCTGTCCACTGTTGGACACAGGCCTCCCCCTCGCTATAGTGACCGATGTGAATGTCCCCTGTTGGACTGTCCAGGCGCACTAGTTTATGAGCCTATGTCCAACTTGGGCATAGGCTCATAAACTAGTTCGCCTCACCATCAGATTGCATCACTGCTTACCATCAGGTAGGATCGCAGTCAAGCGCTAGTTTATATTAATTTAAAAAAAAAGTACGCATTTGAAAAAATCAAACATGAAGTTTTCGGTTCTTTTCATATTTTTCCGTTTTTTTTCGGTTTTATTGTAAAAATACATGAAATTTATACTTTACTAGCTGTGCCCGCAACTTCGTTCGCGTGGACTACAGGATTTTGAATTTATTTTATCTAAAATAAAAGTATAGCCTATGTTACTCCTTATTACATCAGCTACCTGCCAAAAAAATTGTGCTCATGATAACCAACAACTTTTACTATGAGAACAAACCTGAAATAGCAAAAAAAAAAATCAGCTGTTCCGTACATTTATGTTTGCCCAATGTACTGAACAGCTAATATTTTTTTCGCGATTTCGGCTTTGCTCCGAATCCCATAATAAAATTGTTTGTTATCATGAGCACAATCACGTGTTTAAGTATCCTACACTAATCGCCAGTCACCCTATATAAATTCATATGCATGTAGTAAAAAGCAGTTATTTCAATATTACAAACAGACACTCCAATTTTATTTATATGTATAGATGTATAGATAAATTTCTTGAAAGTTTCGAATGTAACATTGAATAAAACAACAGTATTGGAAAGAAACGGGAATTTGCTGCTTTTTTCAACGCTAATCATAAATACAAAATCGATGTACTACAAAATTGTGTGTAACTTGATATAAATATTACTTAGGCTTTGTTTCATCGTAATCGGTTGCCAATATCGAAAGATGTGCTGCATTAATTGACTGTTAGGCGGTATGAAGTTTGCCGGGTCAGCTAGCTTTAGATAAATTGTAGATTATGCTCATCACACAAACATTTGTCCTGGGTGGGAATCGAACCCATAACCTCCGGCATAGCAGTAAGGGTCACTAACCGCTAGACCAACAGGCCAGTCAAAATGGTTTTTTAAAAGATTTTGTTTTGTTATTAATTTTATTTCCTGTGTGATTTGCCATTAAAAACATTTTTTTTTCTGTACAGTTTTGATTGTAACAAATATTATTATTGTCTCATTTATTAATTTATACATTATTTAAATTACATTTTTAAATATTTCTATAACATTTAATATAAATAACAGTATCTCACTGGTATTGGGAACAAGAGAACAACCACCCTTACATTAACCTCTCTATGGTCCGAACTAAGCGTTTCGCCTGCTGCAGGCCTCCCGTCCAATAATTTAGGTTGTCTTCAAGGCTAGAGTGAAAAGGCTCTTAATAACTAGTGTGCCGCACCATCAACGATTGCATCACTGATTACCATCTGGTGGGATCGCAGTCAAGCACTAGTTTATATTTTTTTAAATCCAAGCTAAGGGTGGTTAGGACTACAGAAAAAAGGACCTCCTAACAATATAAACCGAATCCACTTATTATTTATGGTTTTTGTTACAGAATAAATACATATGTTACCTGTGCAACCGACAAGCTGTGAATGCCGTGATGTTCCTACGAGGAATGTCGTTTGCGGGGAATTTGGACGCTGTATTTACTGACCTGTTGTATCAGAAGCAGAAATTAAACAAGAATGCATTTGAAAATGACAGTTTTAAAAATCTTCAGATTAAGCATGGAATGGTAAGTTTAAAAAAATAATTTTTTTTTGGTTTTCATTTCAGAAGAGGTTTTTTGCAATATTATTTTAAACTGGTCATCATCATCATCATTTCAGCCGGAAGACGTCCACTGTTGGACATAGGCCTCCCCCAAGTGTCGCTACAATGAGCGATACTGTGCGTCTTGCATCCATCGGATTCCTGCAACCCTTACCAGGTCATCGGTCCACTTTATAGGAGGCCTTCCAACGCAACGTCTTCCGGTACGTGGTCGCCATTCCAGGACCTTTCGGCCCCAACGGCCATCTGTTCTGCGAGCAATTTGCCCTGCCCGTTGGCACTTAAGTTTGGCGATTCTTCGTGCTATGTGTAGTGTATGTCTCATTTTTGATCCGATCACGCAAGGAAACTCCACTTTTCGATTGCCTTTTGGGTGACTTTAAGTCTTCTGATGAGGCCCATTGTAAGCGACGACGTTTCGGAGCCATATGTCACCACTGGCAACACGCGCTGGTCATAGACTTTCGTCTTGAGACACTGGTATGTTGGACGAGAAGATACCGTGCAGCTTCCCGAACGCTGCCCAGCCGAGTCGGATTCGTCGATTTATCTCTTTCGCGAAGTTAGACTTACCCAACTGGACCGTCTGTCCCAGGTAAACGTAGTCGTCCACAACTTCGACTGTAGATTCTCCGATCTTGATATGAGTGGGTGCTACATGGCTGTTTACTATAACTTTGGTTTTAACTTTTCATTTTAAGTCCCACTCTTTCGGAAGCTCTACTGAGATCACCAAGCATTGTACTGAGCTCCTCCGTAGTCTCAGCTATGACTACTATGTAGTCAGCAAACCGAAGGTGAGTGATGTACTCGCCATTGATATTTTTCGCCTCTTTCTTATCTCTCGCCCTTTCCTTTCCGGAACATTGAAGACATCCTCCATTGCTGCCGTGAAAAGTTTCGGAGAAATAACGTCTCCCTGTCTCACACCCCGCTGCAAGAGGATAGGTTTCGAGGTCTGGTCTTGTAGTCGGATTAACATGGTGGCGTTTTTTGCAAATGCTTTCTCGTAGTCCACAAACGCTAAGCAGAGAGGCTGATTATGCTTCTCAGTCTTCTGTATAACCTGCCGCAGCGTATGTATGTGGTCCACGGTGCTGAAGCCTTTTCGGAATCCGGCTTGTTCGGGAGGCTGGAAGTCGTCGAACCTGCGCGCGAGACGGTTCGTGATGACTCTGGAAAACAGTTTGTAGACATGGCTCAGAAGCGAGATGGGCCTGTAATTCTTAAGCAGGGCATTATCGCCCTCCTTTAAGAAGAGTACCACCACGCCTCTGCTCCATGTCTGTGGCGTTTTTCCCTCGAGTATGACGGAATTAAATAGCTTCTGAAAGGCCTTAAGGACCGGTTTTCCACCCGCCTTCAGGAGCTCGGCTGTAATTCCGTCCTCACCCGACGCCTTATTGTTTTTCAGTTGCTTCAGAGCTATCCTAATCTCGTAAAGGCTGACGTCCGGGATATCTTCGGTATAGTGTCGAGTCAATCTAGCTCTTGCTAGATTTGCAGCGATTTTAGTGATAGACGTGTTGTACGGTGTATGTACATGGAAAAATAATTTAATTGTTAATTTAGTTAAATTAGCCGAATGTAGGCTCATGTAAGTGCACTTTGAACGCGACCTACATTCAAAGATGCATTGACATAGACGGAGCAACGATTGCATGCATTTATGTAAAGTATTTTTACTTTAGTGTTCAATTAGACGTGGTTTGAGTCGGACTACTTGCATTTTTATTTAGACTCTTCCCGTTAGGCACTCAGTGACATTTCTGCATTTCTTACATTTGCTATTAATTACATTTGCATTGCATTGACATCATATTTATGTTAGGGTTGCACCCTACATAATTTTTTGGTCCTTCGTAACCTTTGCATAATTACATTTGCATTGCATTGACATCATATTTATGTTAGGGTTGCACCCTACATAATTTTTTGGTCCTTCGTAACCTTTGCAAGTATCATACAGTCCGATACATCGGTCGTTCGTCGCGCGGGATCTGTGTCGAATCGCGTCATACCGTACCACGCGTGTAGTCGTGCAGGAGCATTCGGGGAGGTAGCAGCGATCCAGGTTCCAGAGCGTCGGAAGTAGGGAATGCAAAAACCGCCAAAATTACAAACCGGTTTTTTTTTTCGGTTTTTCTAAAAAACACTCCGGGAGTGCCGGCAGAAGTGAAAACTTGATTATTAACGTTGAGCATGTTTGATATTTTGGAATGGTTAGGGAATAATTTTGCACCAATTGCTTTATCAGTATAAAAGTACTATCATTTATGTGGTAGAATACAATATTCATTTATTGCGCTATCGTACACAAACATGACAATTTATATTACATTAAAAATTTAACACTTTAAAACTTTGACAATTATTTTACATTAAAAAGTTTATCTCTCCGAAAAACTACTGAGGTGTCAAGGGACACCCGGATGGAACGAAGTTCCGTTCTGGCTTGCTTTCTATAAGAGAGAGAAAGAGAGAAAGACAGAGAAACATGCGCACGCCGCACGGCTTACAATAGCTTACTATAGAAAAAGTGTCGTTACAACTTTTCGTGAGAATTTTTTCCGTCTAGCCAATACAATATAACTAAAAAATACTATCCTATTTTATGTACATTTTGACAGCACTATTTCAACATCTTCGAAACCATGAAAACGACACTCATGACGAAAAAAAGTACTATCATTTATGTGGTAGAATACAATATTCATTTATTGCGCTATCGTACACAAACATGACAATTTATATTACATTAAAAATTTAACACTTTAAAACTATTACAATTATTTTACATTAAAAAGTTTATCTCTCCGAAAAACTATTGAGGTGTCAAGGGACACCCGGATGGAACGAAGTTCCGTTCTGGCTTGCTTTCTATAAGAGAGAGAAAGAGAGAAAGACAGAGAAACATGCGCACGCCGCACGGCTTACTATTGTAAGCCTACTATAGAAAAAGTGTCGTTACAACTTTTCGTGAGAATTTTTTCCGTCTAGCCAATACAATATAACTAAAAAATACTATCCTATTTTATGTACATTTTGACAGCACTATTTCAACATCTTCGAAGCCATGAAAACGACACTCATGACGAAAAAGTTGATAATTTCTGACATCCGCCATCTTAGATTTACATTTTGACAGCACTATCGGCTTCAACAACCTCGAAAACCATGAAAAAGACACCCATATCGAAAAAGTTGATAATATATTGCAGCCACCATCTTAGATTTAAATTTTGACAGTACTATCGGTTTCAACACCCTCGAAAACCACGAAAACGACACCCATGAGGAAAAAGTTGATAATTTCTTGCAGCCGCCATCTTGGATTTACATTTTGACAATACTATCGGTTTCAACAGCCTTGAAAACCATGAAAACGACACCCATGACGAAAAATTTAATAATTTTTTGCAGCCGCCATCTTGGATTTATATTTTGACAGTACTATCGGTTTCAACACCCTCGAAAACCATGAAAACGACACCCATGATGGAAAATTTGATAATTTCTTGCAGCCGCCACCTTGGATTTATATTTTGACAGTACCATCGGTTTCAACACCCTCGAAAACCATGAAAACGACACCCATGACGGAAAATTTGATAATTTCTTGCAGCCGCCATCTTGGATTTATATTTTTACAGTACCAACGGTTTCAACACCCTCGAAAACCATGAAAACGACACCCATGACGGAAAAGTTGATAATTTCTTGCAGCCGCCATCTTGGATTTATATTTTAACAGTACCATCGGTTTCAACACCCTCGAAAACCATGAAAACGACACCCATGACGGAAAAGTTAATAATTTCTTGCAGCCGCCATCTTGGATTTATATTTTGACAGTAATATCGGTTTCAACACCCTCGAAAACCACGAAAACGACACCCATGACGAAAAAGTTGATAATTTCTTGCAGCCGCCATCTTGGATTTACATTTTGACAGTACCATCGGTTTCCACGCCCTCGAAAACCATGAAAACGACACCCATGACGGAAAATTTGATAATTTCTTGCAGCCACCATCTTGGATTTATATTTTGACAGTACCATCGGTTTCAACACCCTCGAAAACCACGAAAACGACACCCATGGCGAAAAAGTTGATAATTTCTTGCAGCCGCCATCTTGGATTTACATTTTGACAGTACCATCGGTTTCCACGCCCTCGAAAACGATGAAAACGACACCCATGACGGAAAATTTGATAATTTCTTGCAGCCACCATCTTGGATTTATATTTTGACAGTACTATCGGTTTCAACACCCTCGAAAACCATGAAAACGACACCCATGACGGAAAAGTTAACAATTTCTTGCAGCCGCCACCTTGGATTTACATTTTGACAGTACTATCGGTTTCAACACCCTCGAAAACCACGAAAACGACACCCATGACGAAAAAGTTGATAATTTCTTGCAGCCGCCATCTTGGATTTACATTTTGACAGTACCATCGATTTCCACGCCCTCGAAAACCATGAAAACGACACCCATGACGAAAAATTTGATAATTTCTTGCAGCCGCCATCTTGGATTTACATTTTGACAGTACCATCGGTTTCCACGCCCTCGAAAACCATGAAAACGACACCCATGATGGAAAATTTGATAATTTCTTGCAGCCACCATCTTGGATTTATATTTTGACAGTACCATCGGTTTCAACACCCTCGAAAACCACGAAAACGACACCCATGGCGAAAAAGTTGATAATTTCTTGCAGCCGCCATCTTGGATTTACATTTTGACAGTACTATCGGTTTCAACACCCTCGAAAACCACGAAAACGACACCCATGACGAAAAAGTTGATAATTTCTTGCAGCCGCCATCTTGGATTTACATTTTGACAGTACTATCGGTTTCCACGCCCTCGAAAACCATGAAAACGACACCCATGACGGAAAATTTGATAATTTCTTGCAGCCACCATCTTGGATTTATATTTTGACAGTACCATCGGTTTCAACACCCTCGAAAACCACGAAAACGACACCCATGGCGAAAAAGTTGATAATTTCTTGCAGCCGCCATCTTGGATTTACATTTTGACAGTACCATCGGTTTCCACGCCCTCGAAAACCATGAAAACGACACCCATGACGGAAAATTTGATAATTTCTTGCAGCCACCATCTTGGATTTATATTTTGACAGTACTATCGGTTTCAACACCCTCGAAAACCATGAAAACGACACCCATGACGGAAAAATTAATAATTTCTTGCAGCCGCCATCTTGGATTTACATTTTGACAGTATTATCGGTTTCAAAACCCTCGAAAACCACGAAAACGACACCCATGTCGAAAAATTTGATAATTTCTTGCAGCCGCCATCTTGGATTTATATTTTGACAGTACCATCGGTTTCAACGCCCTCGAAAACCATGAAAACGACACCCATGACGAAAAAGTTGATAATTTCTAGCAGCCGCCATCTTGGATTTATATTTTGACAGTACCATCGGTTTCAACACCCTCGAAAACCATGAAAACGACACCCATGACGAAAAAGTTGATAATTTCTTGCAGCCGCCATCTTGGATTTACATTTTGACAGTACTATCGGTTTCAACACCCTCGAAAACCACGAAAACGACACCCATGATGAAAAAGTTGATAATTTCTTGCAGCCGCCATCTTGGATTTACATTTTGACAGTACCATCGGTTTCCACGCCCTCGAAAACCATGAAAACGACACCCATGACGGAAAATTTGATAATTTCTTGCAGCCGCCATCTTGGATTTACATTTTGACAGTACCATCGGTTTCCACGCCCTCGAAAACCATGAAAACGACATCCATGACGGAAAATTTGATAATTTCTTGCAGCCGCCATCTTGGATTTATATTTTGACAGTACCATCGGTTTCAACACCCTCGAAAACCATGAAAACGACACCCATGACGAAAAATTTGATAATTTCTTGCAGCCGCCATCTTGGATTTATATTTTGACAGTAAAAGTGTCGGTACAATTTTTCGTGAGAATTTTTTCCGTCTAGCCCCCTTTCACAACGCGCGATAAGGGATAGCTGTCTACTCTCCATCCGTCTTACGCTTTTTCGATCAGGTCACGTGTCCTGACGCGAGTTTAAGATTTTATACCCATTACAGAAAAAGTGCTCAACGCCGCTAAAGAAGTTTTCACTTCAAAAAAAACCGGTTAACCGGGTAACCGGTTTTAAAATTAGTTTTTTGGAAATTTATTTTAAGTGAAAATTTTAATTTTTTTTGCTTGTGAAATTCTAAATAAATATTTTTAAACTTATCTTGGAACTTATCTATTAAAAAATATATTGTATACCTAATATGAATCCTGTTAAAAATAAATAATCTGTACTTCATAAAAACGAATGTCTCAGAATGATGTCATACATAGAGAATCTAAGCTAGAAACGAATGTCTCAGAATGATGTCATACATAGAGAATCTAAGCTAGAAGTTGATATATACTTATACTCAAAATATTCACCACTAGTTTTGGCCCGCAGCTTCGCCCGCGTACATAAAATATAACCTATATCACTCAGAAACAAAGCAGGTTTCTATCGGTGAAAAAATTTTAGCAATCGGACCAGAGGTCCAGAGGTTACCTCCTAAAAAAAAAAAAACATAAAAACAAAAAAAAAAACAAACTTTACGTCTTTATTATACGAGTATTAGTATTAGTGTAGATTAACCTTAACACAGGCTTTTAAGCGTTTAGGTCACGCGTCATCTGTTTACGCATGGTGATCATTGGAAAGTTGCCCACTGCTGATCGTAAAGAATTTTTAATGATTTTGAATTATTGTTACATGCAGCCCATGCTCTCTAATATAGATCTGAGTGACGGTACATACTTATTTGAGTAACAGTGTCCAAATCTATTCTTACGTTTTAAAAATAAACAAAGTCATATTTTCATGAAAACTTTATTACGAAAAGACAAAAATAAGTGCAAACAATAAGTGACGCTGTTATCAACTGATATTGTTCTGTGAAAAATTCTTAAAACAGTAAAAATTGTGTGTGCAATCAGTAACTTGTATCTTTCTACCCGATACGTGTAAATAATAACAGTTGTTATTACATAGATTCGTCAAAAACTTTGAGACGGAGTTCCAGTGTGTGCGCAACTTTGCTTTGAAGCCGTGTCTGAGTTTATGGTGTCGCAACGTACCATAACACCTTGATACCTGCCGTAAACGCTTTATTGAACACAGCGCCATCTGTTGATGCCCGGGAGAATCATATAACGATCGACGCGGTAACAAATACATTATTAACCATGGTCAAGTGTGGTGGCTGCGGCAAATTTCTTACCTCAACAGATGCAGCTAAATGCGACAACTGCCGATCCTGGTACCATAGGCAATGCGTTGGTATTAGGAAGACGGGCACTTTGTCTCCTTCTTGGCAGTGCCCGGAATGCGAGAAAAATGTTGTGCGGGATAACCGGTCCGAAACGCCAGTTAGAGGGCGTGCAGATGCGCTGCTGGAAGATCTCATAGAGACGAGCCCGACAGATACCACCACTTCGGAAGCCGCGCAGGAGCTCACCCAAGATATTAGGGCTGAGCTCAAGAAATTCAAAGAAGAATTCATTAAGACAGTGCGCAGTGAGTTTCTGCTACTGCGCAATGATTTAGCTGAGCTGAGAACATCGTTGCAGTCCGCTAATGACCGTATGAGTGGGTTGGAGGAGAGAGTTACTGCTTTGGAGAACCAAAAAGGGGCTCAGCCTGTGTCGTCAGATGTCCATAATCTAATTGATCAATTGCGGAGCGACATCAACGACCGTGATCAGGAGCTACTGGCCTCTGATATTCAGATCTCGAACCTGCCTGAGACGAGTGGTGAAAACCCCATACATACGGCTATACTGGTGGCGTCAAAGGTAGGCGTCAAAATCGAAGCTCGCGACATTGTCAGTGCAGAGCGTATTGGAGGCAGGCGCATAAACGCAACGCAGCCAGCGCCGGTGGTGACCCGTCCGCGTTTTCTCGTCGTGCAACTTGCGCGTCGCGATCTTCGTAACGAGATACTGGAGGCTGCACGAGTACGTCGTGGAATGACTTCTGCTGATCTCGGCATGTCCGGCGCGCCAGCGCGATTCTACATCAACGAGCGCCTCACGAAGAAAAATCGTGAGTTATTTCGGATGGCGCGGGAGGCTGGAGGTAGACTGGGTTGGCAGTTCGTGTGGTGCAAGCGAGGCCGTATTCTTGCCCGATGTAAACCTGGGGAGCCCGCTTCCCAGATACGGTGCGAGGCTGATATCCAGCGTATTTTTGAACCCGCATCTGTTCTGGTTGCTGACAGGCAAAGGTCATCCTAATTTTGTGTTCTTTTTTGTATCTGTCTTTTTTAATGTTCATGAGTATTCTATACTGTTAATTTTTAGCATACCCATAAAACTTATACTGTTATTAGTGGTCAAAGAATTATGGTTATTTAAGTTTATATTGTATCTTTATATTGCAAATGTTTGTCTTACGGTGGCGCGATTTGAGAAACTCGTAAATCAGTTTAACCGTACCCATATTTTTACATTATTTATTTACACTTACATCCTGCACCCAGGTTTATTCTTTCATTTTAATCTATTTACTCATTTTTATTTTATAAACTACTCTTATATACTCGTACTTACAAATGCCTATATAATTACTCTATTACAAGAAACTACAACTAATATTAAGAATTTAATATCTAAAAACGGAATGCAGATACTGACTCATATTACTATAGGAATAATTTTACATCATAACCATGCTACCTAAAAGTGGGAAATATCTCAAGGTTGGCTTCCTTAACGCAGGTTCTCTGGGTACAGGTCATGATGATTTGATTTGTGCAATTGACAAGTATGGTTTCGATATTATGGCCATTAACGAATCGTGGATTAGGGTCGGCGAGGAGGCGCGCGCGCCTCTCGTGCCCGGCTACCGACTGCGTCATACTCCGCGGCCGACAGCTGTTCGCGGCGGGAGAGGTGGGGGCGTCGCATTTTATTTGCGCCGCGGTGTGAGCGCGCGTATCTTCACTGGTACGGTTGATCCCAGGTTCGATTCCGTCGAGCAGATGTGGCTGACAATTTCACTTAACGGTAAGAGAATTGCCATTGGTACGGCATATCGGCCGCCGTGGTATGACATAGATCTTTTCCTTGATGGCATCACAAACACGTTGGCCTCATTGGGTAATTGTGATCACCATATTTTACTGGGTGATTTTAACGTAAATATGCTCAATTTGAACGAGGTTAAAACCAAAAAAGTGTTAGAGTTTTTAAACTGCACGAGTCTTGCTCAGTTAGTCACAGAGCCAACTCATTTTACAGAAACGAGTGAGACCCTGATCGACTTACTATGCACGGACCTTAAGGCAAGATACACGGCAGTGGAAGCCTTCGGTTCAATTACTGGCCATTCTATTATAGTCAGCGAGTTTAACATACAGCGAGACAAAATTACTCCATTTGTAATAAAATTTAGGCCTATAAAGGATATTTGTAGGGACAGTTTTAGTAGGGATTTGTTGCAATTTAATATAGAACAGGCTTCAGAATTTAACAACGTTAATGAAATGGTCGATTTCTTTAATAATCGCTTAACCTCCTTGTTTGATATTCACGCGCCAACTAAAACTTGTATTATTAGGGAACAATCGCATCCCTGGATTACGGACACTTTAAAGTTCATGATAACCCTACGAGATAAGGCATTAGCTGTATATAGGAAAACCAAAAATGAGCAAAAAAAAAGGTATTATAAGCAGTTAAAGTCTCTGGTAGAAAGTTCCCTGTATCATGAAAAAGTAGCGTATTTCAAGCACAATATTAATAATAAGATAAAAAATCCTAAATTGCTATGGAAGAACATTAAGTCAACTTTTGTACCTTCAAAGCAAGGACAAGAGCTCCCTCCACATTTTAGAAACCCTGACTTAATAAATAGCACATTTCTGAACGTTCCAGGCAACCCAGTAGCCAGCCCGTCACTTGTATCTTTTTATGAGTCCAACAGATACAGCGAAGCAACATTCTCACTTGCCCCGGTGGATCAAAACGACGTCTCACGTATTATCACTGAGCTTAAGTCTAACGCTGAAGGTTACGACCAGATAACCCTTAATATGCTTACCCTAACCTTGCCTCATACTTTACCTACTATAACGGATATTATTAATTACTCTATATGGACATCCCAGTTTCCTTACCAATGGAAAATTGCTATAGTCAGACCCATTCCCAAGAGTCCTAACCCTATAGAGGTAAAAGACTTGAGACCAATAAGTATCCTACCGTGTCTTTCGAAGGTAATGGAGAAGGTAGTGTGCCGTCAATTGACTCGCTTTTTGGAAGAAAACGAGTTGTTACCTGACCTACAATCTGGTTTCAGGAAACAACGGAGTACTTCTACGGCGTTGCTGGACGTTACCGACAACATTCTGTCAGCCCAAGATAAGGGCATGTGTTCACTGGTGGTACTTCTTGATTTCTCACGTGCTTTCGACTGTATCAATGTTTCATTACTAATTTCTAAGTTAAAATATTACGGGTTTGACGATAATGCCATCCAGTGGTTCCAAAGCTACCTCGGTGACAGAAAGCAACTCGTAGAATTACGTTTGGCGGACGGTACCACCTTAACTTCAGCTCTTTCCGCAATAGAGAGAGGGGTTCCCCAGGGATCAATTTTGGGTCCGATTATTTTTATTATTTACTGTGCGGACATAATAAAGTGCCTTCAGAAATGCAAGTACCACATCTATGCGGATGATGTTCAATTGTATTTGTCTTTTAAACCAGAGGATCACGATTCAGCTATTAGAGATCTAAACGATGATCTAGAAAGAATCTCCACCTGGGCTAATGAGAACTGTCTGACGTTAAACCCAGTGAAAACCAAATATATTTTGTTTGGTACGAAGCAGCAGTTGAAGAAGCTGCCCGCAAGCCTAAGTTTGACTCTTATGGGTGAGCCTATTGAACGAGTTAATGAGGCGCGAAACCTGGGGTTGCGTATGGACAGCGGCCTTAGGTTTGAGAAGCATGTTGCTGACTCCGTTAGAAATTGCTTTTATCGCCTGAAACTGTTGTACAAGATGAGACCTTTCTTGTCGGAGAAGCTCCGCGAGCAGTTGGTCGAAACCCTTGTTCTATCGAAACTAAATTACGCTGATACGGTTTACGGCCCACGCTTGCTGGCTCGTACCGACAGGCTTATACAGAGAGTCCAAAATGCATGCGCTCGTTTCTGTTATACAGTTCCCCCTAGAAGTCATGTCACCCCCTTTCTTAACAAACAGTTTATTTTAAAAATGAAATCAAGGCGAAAGTTACATTTAGCCTGTCTTCTTTTTGGCGTCGTCAAGACTAGGAAACCGAGGTACTTGTACGATAAGCTCAGCTGGATGGCTAGTAGACGGGAATGCGCGCCCAGGCTTTGTGCGCAACAACTCTCAACCCAGTCTCATAGAACAGCGGCTTTCAAAGGCAGTTTCAGATACGCTGCTAGTAAGGTGTGGAATAATATTCCGCCTCCTATAAGAGTGCTGGGCACTATCCATACGTTCAGAACGCGTTTACGGCAGTACCTGATAGATGCGCAAAGGAAACTGGATATGGTCGCTCTTAACGTCTCATTTATATGAACTGTCTACAGTGGATTTTAACTTAACATGAAGATATAAAAATAGCTTATGTATATCTACGGCTTGTGGGTGATGAAAGTTCCTTGGGCACCGCTGTCTGCTCGTCTCGTTCTGTCTGCGGCCAGTAAGTGCGCGCATCATTCGCGACACCTGGTCTGTGTTCCCGCGTGCTTGGGAGACCTGTGAGAAACGAAGGACACGTTAATTTATAGTTTAAAAATAATTATTTGGCTGTATTTACTTTTTTTTTTTTTTTTTTTTTTCATGTTGACTTACCCTATGTGTCTGGCCTACTTGCATCCAGTACTTGCATTCTGTGTCGCCGTCGCCACTCACTCTGGGGACACGGCAGTCATTGTGAGTCGCAACTGAAAAGAAAAAGAAAAAATTAAATTCATACTTTTACATTTTACACTTTGATTTATTCAAATAGCCATCAATAAAAATAAACGACACTCACCTTTCTGACTATATACGAATCTTTTTTCACTTCTTTCTTCTACGAGTATAACACTGACTATAACTGATAGATATTAAGCACTTTATTTCATTGCGATATTTCTTTTTTATTTCCAAAGTACCCGAAATTATAACAAGTTTTTTATTTTTACATTTCGCGCTGTTGACAGTTCGTCCATTGCGCCTAGCTGCCCTAGGCATAATGAATTGGCGTCCCGATACACTGCGCAAGCTGACGGGCGTAGCATTGTTTTGAGATTGAGTCGCTTCAAAGCCGGTTGTTTGTTTGCGCATGTAATTATGCACGATTAGATAGACCTATTACTATTTTTTTTATTTTAATTTGATATATTTTGTATGCTGAACACCTATTTATTTATTATTTATCGCACATAATCATATATAATATGTAATTTATTTACCCTACAACTAATAACTAATAACTGAGTACTAAAATATAAACCAATTTTCAACCGTACACTCGAAATAAGGTTCAGTTGAAAACCAGCGTCTGGCAACTACCATGTAGTTGTCTGGCATTATTGCTGAACTGGACCTATTTGGCGCCGCCGTGAGACACACATTGTTAGTTGTCTCTTTTTTTTTATATATAACAATTTATTAGTGTCTACATGTTGTTACTACATTGTGTGTATCTGCGAGTGTGTATGCCAAATAAAATAGTTTTCTTTCTTTCTTTCTTTTCTTTAGATCTCAATTTGTAGTTCACAGGTTTTTTTTTATGGTGGGAAAAATCATCCAATGACAACCCCCGCTCTTGGGCGGAGCGGGAGATAGTGTCAGACTCTTACTGACTAAAAGACCCACCCTGTTCCTTCTAGCCTTCATACCGGGGCTCGAGTTCCCTATCGGATAACCCTGGCCCTAGTAGGTTTCGGCCCGGCTGGGTTCCTGCTGTTGCTGACAACTCCTTGAGGCGCGCGGGAACAGTGCACGCCGTCGACGACTTGGGCTTGGTCCGGACAGTTACCGGACGGCCGGACAGCGAGCTACCCATTGCTCACTGTCTGCAAGCCCGCGCCTACGGTGGCTGGAAATCGGGATCGGAATCCCGGCGGCGGCGGCGGTGAGAGCGCCGTTGCCTGATGCGGTCGGCCTCCTCCTTTGCGAGTATTACTGCTTCGCAGAAGTCAGTCCTCCTCGCTCTGGACCATGGCCTCAACCAAGGCCCGGCGCGAAAGGTCTCCGTCGCCGATCGCCCCCACGAAAGCACGGCGATGGTCCGCCCAAGCCGGGCACACCTCGACTGTGTGCTCCACCGTGTCTTCCGGGCATTCCGCGCAATGGCGACACCCGGGCGTCACTTCCGCTTTAATCCGGAACAGGTACCTCCCGAATGTGCCATGTTCGGTGAGTACCTGCGTCATGCGGAAGGCAAGGACGCCGTGAGGTCTTTCCAGCTACGCCTCAAAGAGGGAACTTATCGCCATAATTGTGGCGTATCCAGCACTGGGCTGCGATAGTCGCTGACGCCATTTCACCTTGAGATCCTGCCGGAGCTCTGTCCGTCATGCCGTGACCTGTCGCGGCAGCGGCGTTGCATCTCCACGCGCATATAGTGCATGTGTGGAAGGACTGTTGCCTCCAGATCCCACGGTGGTAGGCCAGCAAGAAGGTTCGCCGCTTCGCGGAAAACCATGCGGTATCCCCGCACCATCCGTATTGGCATGACCCTTTGGCAGGCGTTCAGCATGGCCGCCGGTCGCGTTTGCTGCGAGGGCGCCCACACCGGAGCCCCTTAGAGGGCCATGGACCGAACGATCCCCGTGTAGAGCCTCCGGCAGGAGGCATCTGGACCCCCAAGGTTGGGCAGGAGCCGTTTGAGTGCAGCCCCCGTCCGGTTGAGTTTGGGGGCCAGACATCGGAAATGCTCCCCGAAATTCCACCGGCTGTCGAGGACGAGTCCCAGGTACTTCATCGTCGACCCGACGCCGATGTGAACTCCTACTACCGTTAGTTGGGAACCTGATGGTGGCGCGTTCCGAGGGCCGTGAAAGCACATAGCCTCGGATTTGTGTAGCGCCACCTCGAGTCCCAACTCCTGGATCTTACTAACGAATATCGCAACCCCACGTGCCCCTAGAGCGACCGCTGCCCGGTACGACTCTCACGGGTTGAGGTCTGGGCTAGCCAAAGGTCAATCATCAGCCTTAATAAAGTCAGAAACACTCGTTGCAAGGCATTAAGCCTGGGTAGTGCGTGCCTTGTGACCAGAAGCTGTCTTGCTGAAAAACCCCTAGTATTTTATAAAAAAAGAGATAGGCTTTAACCTCTCGTGTGCCGTAATTAGAGACACAATTAAAAAGCCATTGTGTCTCGCGTGGATCCACGTTTAGACACACAACGGGTTAAGAGGCTTTGCTATGGCGTTTAGGATTGTTTGGGGTGAGGTTAAGATAAACCATGATTAAAGATTATAAAGATTTCAACAATACCGATTAAACTAATACAAAGGAAAACTATTAAAACTAATGAGGTGAATGAGATGAGATTGAGTCGCGCCCGATATGCTATCCGAATGCGTACTGACTGTAATTACTTAGGTAATACATAAAATAATAAAGACTGACAGGTTCATTATTGTTGGGTGATTGACCCGAACATACTCCCGAGGGGGAAAAAGATGAGGTTAGTAAGTAGTTATAGTTAAATGGATATGAACTTAATATTAACAAGGTGAAAACAATGTTCAAATAATACTAAGATAGTTATGTAGGGTTAGTTTGTTAAAGGGTGAGATTACATTTAACAGATTACATTACTAATTAAACAGAATCGCTATAGTTCAAGTCAGGAAGAGAAAACACGCGAAAGATCGGGGAAGAACCTCTATTTCCTTTTTTTTGTAAACACTCACTAGACACGGCTAGCCGCCTAGGATCACTTTTCATTGATTTACTACTAGATTGCCCATTTTCCCTAATTTCACTGCACTCAATCACAACACTTTCTGCAACGGTGTGTGGAGACGCCAACGCGGCTGCCGCAGAGGCCGCACAGGCTGCCGACTGCTCTGCTGTAGAAGTGGGACGATTTCCTTTGCGTTGCCTTTTCCGCCAACGTTGAAAACAGTAAATGGCCACCAAAACCAAGATAACTGCTATGATGAGATAAGTAGCAGTATAAAGATGGATATCGTGGTAAGAGATATCGGTGCTCAAAGGTTCACTCTGTTTCATGATCTCAATGCTTCTCTTGATGGCTTCAAATTGCTTGAGGTTGTCTGAGTTATTAAGATTAAACTCATATGAGATTTCCGGCATTGTGATATTTATCATGTGATTGATAGGGGATATTTCCGGCGAGATAATCTTTGTCGTCGTGCTAATTTTACTACTTATTTATTATTTATTATAATCTTTATTGTACACCAAATAAACAAAAATACAGGACAAACATTTAAAAGAATAAGTGCACAATGGGCGGTCTTATCGCACAGGGCGATCTCTTACAGACAACCTTTGGATGGACTGAGAGAAAGGAGATAGATTAAGGGTTGTCAGTGTACAAACATCAGATATAATACTAACAAGATACATTAACACAAATACATACATACAATACTAAAAAAAAATATACTAATAAATATCAAATATATAGTTGTTCGAATATACCGTAATCTTCTGTTTTTACTAAACAGCCTTCTCCAACACGTAACAAGCCAGCGCCTGATAACCTGACTGCCTGAACTTGATTTTCACACAGAAGTTTGATATTACATACGTCGCAGCATAAGTAATAATACTTGTTTTCAAATGTTAATTCTCTCCAGTCATTCTTGCATGAGATAGTTTTAGTTTTACAAGTTCTTGTGCCTGGGATCGTCTCACAAAGGCTATGATCATCTTTCATGTGGTGAATAGGCCTTCTGATATGGCACAGGATAGTCTCAGGATTTTTCAATACGCACGACTGCAGATCCGTATCTGTGATAGGTAAATACGAATCCTTTCTCATGTTGATGGCTGCTAATTCGGAGATCGTTTCAACTTTCATTATCATGTTATGTTATGACGAGTAACAACGGTGAGTATTCCATCTGCGAATAATAATTTTGGTGTCCTTACGAGATTTTAATTCTGCCCCTGACATCATTCACTGCCTGTTCTCACAACATGCGGCCGGCCTGGATTTTTAATGATCGTAAACAGAAGAACTGTACAATTGATGTAGCTATCACTATGGTACATAAGTATTTATAAACAAACCTACGACTGATATCAAGCCTCAACAGCGTTTTAAGACTATGTTTGCTAAAAATAGTGTCGTTTGAAAGTAATAAAAAAAAACTCGAAAAAACCGGTTACTTGAAAAAAAAACGGTTATTTTAATCATTAAAAATATGCCGAAAAACCGGTTTTTCGGTTTTCGAGTTAACCGGTTTGCATTCCCTAGTCGGAAGCATACAGGGAGAGTTCCTGATTTTCAAGTAAGATCGTTCATTTTTTATCTTACGGCTTTACAATGGAGGGGTTAATCGTGCGTCAAGCTGAGATCCTTGAGGAGGTGAAAAAGATCCATTCTAATTTCAAGAAGGACTCAGCGAGCAGGAAGACCGCCGATTACATTCGTAATAGGCTGGAGCGGTTAGATTTACTATGGAAGGAATGTGAAGAGAAGAACCGGGAGCTGAGCGCAGTAGAAGAGAAAGATCATCAGTACTTCACCAGCAATATTTATGAGGTCATGAAGAGCTGGTACCACGGAGCGCGTCAGGGAATTGCAGCGTTCGAGATAAAGACTCTTGCTGGACCCAGTAACGCCGGTCATAATAAGCCAAATATTGAGTTTGACAAGACCCTGTTCGAGACATTTTTAGGAACAGAGGACGAGCTACTCGAGTTACAGCAGTTGCAACAAGCTAACTTTCGTGCATTCACTAGGTTAGTAAATCGAAGCTTAGATGAGGTTAAGGAAAAATGAGAGTTTGAGGATACGCTCAAGGCTGTAGAATTTCGGTTGACTGCAATTGACAAACTACACCTACAAATTGACGGCATATTAGAGGGGAAATCTTATGATTATTATGACGATTTCAGTCATTATGAGGATGCATTTATAAAAATAAAACGGGCGTTGAACACAAAATTAAACGCCTCCGTACATCAACAACAAACATTGCCTAAAATAGACATTCCCACTTTTAACGGTAATTATGCTTTATGGAATACATTTATGGATTTATACGTAGAAGCGATTCATAATAATACAGCTATTGCAAAAACTCAGAAAATGCAGCATCTAAAGGGCAGACTTCGCGGGGAAGCCGAAAAGCTCGTGCAACATTAACACATTGGACCCGAAAATTATGACACGTGTTGGGAAATTCTGAACCAAAGATACAATAATAAATTCTTGTTGTTCACCAGGAATTACCAAGTATTTATGCTTCAACACTAGCAACGAAACCATAAACGCGATACACAATTTGGGCGTAGATACTAGCTCTTGGGATCCGGTTCTAGTTTACGTTTTATGCGAAAAGTTAGACTCGGAAACATACTCGGAATACATGCAGTCCAGGTCGGATCCGCGTGAGATAACAACATTAAATCATTTTAAGGATTTCGTCGAAAATAAGTTTATGGCTCTAGAACCGCTGCATAGGAAAAAGACAGAAAACGGTAGTAAACCTACATCAAAACCTCAACCCAACACGCCATACCCGTACAACAAAAATTACAAAATTTCCAAACGAATAAAAGTTCATCAAACGGTTCTCGTAATTTCCATGCATCAAACGCTGGGCAAGTTAGCAAGATTAGCTGTCCATTGTGCAATAATAATCACGCGTTATTCCAGAGCTCTAAATTCACTGACACGCTAAGTCCGGAAAAAATTGCATTTATTGAGAACAATAAAATATGCAAAAATTGTCTGTATGTGCATAATAAGACACCATATTAGGGGTCCAGTGGAATCCCACAACTGACACATTTTCGTTTACAAATAAAATAAAATTTGACAGACAAAATCTACTTACAAAAAGGAAACTGCTATCGGAGATATCGAAAATTTTCGACCCACTTGGCTGGCTGACACCTTTGACAGTAAAGGCAAAACTTCTGTTTCAAAGCGTTTGGTTATTAGGATGCGATTAGGATAAAACATTACCTGACAACGCACACTGGGACCCGTCCATACAACGCAGTGCTCAAAACTCGATTTTTAAAATGAGAATATTTAAAAAAAATAAACTATGTAAGGGTAGACTTAGAATGTGTTACATCATTTCTACAAATACTAAATCAGTAATTGCTATCTGCTGTCCAGTGCATCAGCTCAAAGCTTATTTTATACCCATATATATCCGATAGCGTTCGGAGTTTAAAGAATATTAAAACATTTATTTTTGCAAGTAATCGTTATATTTAATTGAAGTGCATCATGACTGCAACTAAGCAAGGTGTGGTTATTCTAATATTGTTTTTATGAACCTTGACGATCAGTACTTTTGGTTTAATGACTAATTATATGTGACAGTATGATTTTTTATGTACTGAATCAAACATTTTTATTTTTGCGCAAAGTTCTATTTTTGAAATATTTTTTATAATATCTACGAGGTGTTGATAAGTAATGAACTAAAGAGATTAGCAATAGAACTTTGCGCATTTTCCAGATAATAAAAGTTTTCTTGCGCACAAATTTTTGTTAGGCGGTGTGATGTTACTATACCAACCGAACAAGAATCTGGACAGATTGGTATGATGTTTAAGGTAGGTTTCTAGGTCTATGAACTTCTTTTCCACAAATTCAAAGCTACTTTGGAATTTAATCTCACATAAGTTTGCAGTTTTCAAGGTTTAAGTATGATAGTGAACTTTCTTCTGAAATGTAATGAAATAAAGTTGTCAACATCAAAAAAAAAAAAAATCAAAAGTAGATGCGACAGACATGATTCATAACTGTTTTCTTCAAAATATATCTTATTTATTAAAATTAATTGCTAAGGACTGATTACTTTGGTTTTATAGTAACATCACAACTCCTAACCAAAATTTTTGCGCAAGAAAACTTTTATTATCTGGAAAATGCGCAAAGTTCTATTGCTAATCTCTTCAGTTCATTACTCATCAACACCTCGTAGATATTATAAAAAATATTTCAAAAATAGAACTTTGCGCAAAAAAGAAAAAAAAATTTTTTTTTTTCGATTCAGTACATAAAAAATCATACTGTCACTTATAATTAGTCATTAAACCAAAAGTACTGATCGTCAAGGTTCATAAAAACAATATTAGAATAACCACACCTTGCTTAGTTGCAGTCATGATGCACTTCAATTAAATATGACGATTACTTGCAAAAATAAATGTTTTAATATTCTCTACAAACTCACGAACGCTATCGGATAATTAATGATGTGGGTATAAAGTAAACTTTCAGCTGATGCACTGGACAGCAGATACTGATTTAGTATTTGTAGAAATGATGTTACACATTCTTAAGTCCACCCTTACATAGTTTATTTTTTGAAATACCCTCATTTTGAAAATCGAGTTTTGAGCATGACGTTGTATGGACGGGTCCCAGTGTGCAACGTGCAAGAAGAATAGAAGCAGTTTACTGGCGACTTGCATCACATAGCCCAATACCAACTACCGAGATGGCTGGGAGATACAACAAAACCTTTCCAAATCCATGGGTTTTGCGACGCATCAGAAAAAGCCTACGCATGTGCTATATACTTGCTGACAACAAATAATAAAAACGAGCCCATGACCACACTTATCGTTGCAAAATCAAGGTTATCACCCGTCAGCAAAAAATTGTCACTTTCACGGCTCGAACTATGCGGAGCGTTACTGCTATCAAGGCTGATGAAAAAGGTTCTCAAGGCCTTTAAATGGGATACCTTGCACAAATACACATACGCTTGGACGGATTCTATGATTGAACTAGGCTGGCTACACGGTGACGTCACAAAATGGAAGTCGTTCGTCAGCATCAGAGTACAACAAGTGCATGACGTAATTCCAAAAAAACATTGGAGTTATGTCAAATCCGAGGAGAACGCTGCAGACTGTGCATCACGCGGCATCAGTTGTTCCCAACTATTGTAACATCCTTTATGGTGGCCCGGCTGGATGAAAAGTTACAGCTCTGAACAAACGTTTGACAAAATTGCAATTACACCGACGACATGTGAATCAAAACAAAAACAAACGCAGACGTGTGTTGTGAAATGTGAACCGTCTTCTATTGTAATTGAGTTATTAGACCGACATAGCGATATGACTCGCATTATAAGGGTGGATAAAACGCTTCATAAAGCTGTTCGACCAAGGACACTAATCATACCACCTATTTGACGACTACAGAACTACAAAGTGCGGAAAAACTTCTAATGAAACAGCCGAGAAAAAAAGAATATACATCAAAGTGTTTTACTTAGTATTTTGATTTTTGACTTATTCTTCATTAGCCTCTATGAATATGTATCACTGGTAGCAGTGGTAGTGTTTCATTCATTTTCATAATATCCGAAGTCTGAAAGGCGTTCTCATACTAACTTACTGTGACTGTCACTTTTACTTGTTATTGTAGATCATTGTTGTGTTGATGTCGATCATTGCTATTCAAAATGATTAGGCGTTTTTTGAAATCTTATTTATAGTGTCTCTCGCTTGTTCTCATAAAACTTAAGGGGCCGGCGGAGGATGAATTTCTATACAAACGTAATACCACGCTCATTTGCAGTTGGAGCATATATCCAACATATTATGATGATATTCGGTTAAAGACAATATTTATCTAGGTTCCTACGTCGAGAATATTAGAAATATTGTTATTTTTAATACAAGAAAAGCCAAATGGCATGTTTTGCCATTTACGCTATAAAAAAGTGCGAAATACAATTTGCTTAAATTAATTTATTTATTTATTTATTTAAAGCTTTATGCACAAAAAAAACTGTACAAAGGCGGACTTAATGCCTTAGGCATTATCTGCCAGTCGACCTTAGGGTGGTGCAGAAACAAAACATGGCAGGTGCAACTTAATAAATAGACAAAACAGAAGAGAAACAAATATATACAATAGTAAATACATATTTAGATACATACATATAAAAAAAAAAAAAAACAATGCTGTAGTGAAAAAAAACAAATCCAACCAATTAGCGCGGTGATGATTCTACCAACATCTTGCGAATATGCTCACGTGCCTTCACCTTAAAAGAAAATCGGCTTGTTGCCATCCTGATATTCAGAGGGAGCGCATTCCAAAGAGATATCGCCTGGACGAAAAAGGAAGAGTGGATAAGCCCAGAGCGGTGTGAGGGACATCGTAGAAGACGATTATTAGTAGATCGAAGATTTTTATTGTGCCCAGAGCAAAGAAATTGAAGTTCTGAAATCAGATAAGAAGGGGAAGAAGGATTATCAAGAAAAGAGAACAGAGTAGTCAAGGCCCTTAGCGCTCTGCGCTGACGAATGGGTAACCATTTTAAAAGCAAACGATGCTCGGATACATCGATCGTACTTACGGAGAAAAACGGACTTACGGTTAAATTTCTTTTTATTTTTTTAAAAAAGAAAGACGTAGGAACCTAGATAAATATTGTCTATAACCAAATATCATCATAATATGTTGGAAATATGCTCCAACTGCAAATGAGCGTGGTATTACGTTTGTATGGAAATTCATCCTCCGCCGGCCCCTTAAACTACTGTAAAGTCGTTTAGCCTTTAAGCTTTAACACGACGTACCGTTTGTCTGTGTACATGAATATTTTCAGCTTGAGCACAGTTCCATACTAATTCCGGCCATGTCATTTAAGAATTTCTTTCTTTGTAGATTTTTTTCTAAGTTTGTTGATTATTCAATTGATTTTATCTTTATCATATTCGTTTGTTTAATGAATTTTGTTGAAATTTATGATATACATAGATTGTGCCAATAGTATTCTTTGTCGCGAAATTTTGCTTATTTAGGTATTTCATTAATGAAAAGTAACAGTCATAAATGAATGCGATTCATTCAGATCTTTCTCTATTATTTTACATTGTCTGCAATTAAACATTAAAAAAATGTCGTTTGTTGATCTTGTTGAAAGTAGGAAAAGTTTAAGAGTTTTATTTATTATATACCTACATACTTGTATATTTAATTACTTACTAAGCAATATTAATATTGTCTGTGATTATTTGATAAATAGTAAATATATTTCTGTTGATCTCATAAAAAAATAATAGTAAGAAGAAAGCGTTTTACGTGGTTTTACTTACCCGATTGTCATCATTAGCGATCCTTTGTTCGGCTGAAATGCTTTTTCGCACTACCGTATCTTGGCAAGATACTGATTCTCTTAAAGTAGCAGTTAACTCATCAAATAAAGTAACTGAAAAACTTTTTGTTACTTCTTCGTAAAAGTGGATAGAGATAAAAAACTGTGTTCTTTGTATGATAGTATTTCATCAACCCACGTTGAACAATTTCGTCTTTTTTTACGTTTACGTCTACGGAGCAGAAAAGCAACAGTGTTTCTTCCTCGAAATTCATTTTGTTACTGTTTGTCTTCCTTACTACAATAACGTTCACGGCGCACTACAACAATGCTGTCGACATGGTGGGCAGCAGTTGGCGTATCGAATACTGCAGCGGTTGCTTTTGTTGACAGTAGCAGTTGCTTCTGTCGACAGCAAAGTGCTGCTCGTCTGTTTGACGCCTAAGAGTTCATACACATGAACGGTATGTTATCAACGGCAGAGGTGACTGCAGCCGTCGACATTCAACTTTAAAGATCAGCGGCAGCCGTCGTGTGTGTCAAGTGTCACTATAGATCGACGGCTGCAGTTACCTCCGCCGCGCCGTTGGCAATATGTCGCTCGAGTGTATAAGCTCTTATACACTATTCGCGTCAAGATTAGACAATTAAAGAAACCTTTTTAACTGTCTGTTCAACTGATTTTAACTTCTATTTTGTAGGCATAAGGATGGCGTTAAAAACAAAAAAACTGGATACAATAGCAACCACCACTGCAGCCGCCATTTGTCATGCTACCAACGTAATAAAAGTCAAAATCGGCTGAACAGACAGTAATAAAAGGCTTTCATAAGTGTATAGAGTCTTTTTCTGATGAGTGTGAATTTGAAATGAAAATCAATTAACTATCTTGTGTGTACTTTTCAGGTGGGTTTGAAGTACTCCCCGAAGAGCTGGGAAACTGAAATACGATGCATCCGGAGAGCAACTACACTCAAATGTCGACGAACAAAAGTGACAGGAGTCGGAACGGTAGGTATTAAAGTTGTAAAAAAATTAGAGGCTCGTTTTGACATCTGTCAAAACCAATACCTAACATACAAAAAGTGTGTGTGTTTGTCCGTCTTTCACGGCAAAACGGATTTAAGTGGAGATAGTTGAAGAGATGAAGAGTGACATAAGGCTACTTTTTGTTTCTTTCTAACCCACCACTTCCCTAAAATGGGGGGTGGAAGTTTGAAGGAGCATTCCGCAATTTTCTAGGTAGAAATCTAAAAATTGGCATGCGGACTATTTGTGACTAACTAAAAAATCATGCATCAATTTTTTTTGGAAATCTGCCCCCAACCCCTTTGAAGAAAGGGTGAAATTCTATATGGGACTTTTCGAAGTTTTCAAGGTAGGAAGTTAAAAATCGGTACACAGACTCTTTGTTACCAACGAAAAATACCTGCCTTATTTTTTTTTGGAAATATTATTATTATTATTATATATTCTTTATTGTACACCACATATACAAAAAACTACAGGACAAACATTATAAAAAATAAGTGTACAATGGGCGGTCTTATCGCACAGGGCAATTTCTTACAGACAACCTTTGGATGGTCTTATGTTAACTATATGTGTTATCTTTAGAGAAAGATAGACTAAGAAAGTTTTTTAGTGTACCTACGGGGTTTGTTATCAGGTTATTTAAATAAAACGACCAAAACGGGTACCACACCCTTTATACTTTTGCCTTGCCAGCACATACACATTATACAATAACAGTAGGAATAAATAAATTATATACTAGCACTTACTGAGATGTTGCTTGCTCCGATAACTAACACGTAAAGAAGGACATGACAGCGCGCCGTTCCTTTTTATAAACTCTTGTAACTGTCAAAAGCACCGCGCTGTCAAGTCGCAGTCCGTTCGAGTTATCAGTGCAAAAAATACATTTAATGTTGCTAATACAGAAAATAATCATAGTGTATGAACATTATCATAAGAATCGCTAACAGTCGGCCATCCATTATATAACAAATACGACCTCGTATGTGAGAAACAAAATAAATGAATAAGAAATTGGTTTTACACACAATAATGAGCGAAGAAAGAATATAATATTACATTTAAAAATTTATCTACGGGTAGACAGATATCTATTACAGAAGTGAATAAAGATTTAGATTATTCATACAATGTTCGCTGTACCTAGGAACGACACTAAACTTATATTAATTGTACACGTCATGTAGAAACAAAACTGAACAATTGCCAATTTATCAATTATTATCTATACAAAACTTTAAAAAGAAATATATTTTAATGGCATCTGGAAAAGAAACATTATCATATTAAAACGAATGTAGAAATTAGAACCTTAGATCAGTCGTGCATCACTGGTTATATCTGGGAACAAAACTTTATTAATTGTACACAAATTGTTTCACGTAGCAACAAAACTAAAGAATTGTCATTCTGTCTATTACGATTTTCCCATCATGTCTCTTCCAAATATGAGCAATGGTACCCGAGAAAGAAATAACGTTTATATTAGCTTAGACATTTTTACCCATAGCTAAACATTGGTATTAAAATGAATGTAGCAAATAAAACAGCAGCAGCAGTACATTGATACAAAACTTATATAGTTGTATGCAATTGTTACACAAAAAAACAAAACTAAACAATTGTCAATCTGCCAATTATGATTTGTTTAACATGTTTCATAAAATATAAACAATGGCACCTGAAAGTGCAGATGTATCAGTGACAGCTCATTCTTACAAATCGTTATCTTATGTATTATACAATCTTTCAAAAACAGGCCCCTAAAATGTCCTGCCTCTAATAAGAAACATACAGGCCCCTCAAATGTCCTGTCTCTAATCAAAAACATACAGGCTCCTCAATTGTCCTGTCTCTAATTAAAAGCATACAGGCCCCTCAATTGTCCTGTCTCTAATTAAAAACATACAGGCCCCTCAATTGTCCTGTCTCTAATAAAAAACAAACAGGCCCCTCAAATGTCCTGTCTGTAATGAAAAATAAACATTAGTAACACACAGGCCCTTAACATGTCCTGTCTCTAATAAAAACAAACAGGCTCCTCAAATGTCCTGCCTGCAATGAAAAATAAACATTAGTAACACACAGGCCCTTAACATGTCCTGTCTCTAATAAAAACAAACAGGCTCCTCAAATGTCCTGCCTGCAATGTAAAATAAACATTAGCAACACACAGGCCCCTAAAGTGTCCTGTCTCTAATAAAAACAAACAGGCTCCTCAAATGTCCTGCCTGCAATGAAAAATAAACATTAGTAACACACAGGCCCCTAAAGTGTCCTGTCTCTAATAAAAAACACAAACAGGCTCTTCAAATGTCCTGTCTCTAAAGTAAACAGACAGGTTCCTCAAATGTCCTGCTGTAAATAGAAACAAACATTAGTAAATAAACAATTGCCTGCTAAAGCCAATATGTTCCTGGTTTGTCCTGAACAGGCTCCTCAATTGTCCTGAACAGGCGCCTCAATTGTCCTGAACAGGCGCCTCAATTATTCTGTACAATTTAGGTCAATACCCGGCCACTCAGGCTAGGTACATGATAAGTTTCAAGTGAATGTCACAAACAATGACATCAATGATTACTTTTCACCTGATGTTTATGACATCTAAATTGAAATTCGTTCAGTGACTGACCAACAATGACTTATAATCACTGCCCCGACTAAAACGTAAGGGTACATATTATTTAATTTACTCTTTCGGCTCTAATTAGTTTTTATTGAAACTCCAAACGATACAATAAATAATCAAAATACATGATCACGAACTATGAAATAGTTTCGTCTCCATTTTATTTCATTCATTAAAAATGACCAACTATGAACTATGCCGTAAATACCACCACTTTTAAAATATTCAAGGCAAATACAGCAGAGACTGGTTTCTCGTCAATCACTTATTTCATTAACATATTTTTAGATGTGGGAAGTTAGGTACACTTTTCTAAAAATATCCTTTGGTAATCAAAATATTCATGGACATACTGTATTAAATAAATATTCTTAACGAATGCTAATTCATCTTTCCATATCCCTAGTGAACAAGTTCTTGCTATATATTTATCCACAATAACTCCTAATCACCCCTCCTAATAAGAAATTTATAAAAAAAAAACAATGCCTACAAAAGGCTTACCAACTTTAGCAACACTGTGCTGCACCTGTGCGTTTGGTTTTCCATGAAAATACCAACTTCCTATAATTCGACCAATACTTATATTATGCAACGATAGTTTGAAGATCCATTAAAAATCGTGACCCCTACGTTGGTATACTAAATATAGTAATTCAATAATACATTCTACAACTTTTACACAACGCCATCTAGTCCCAAACCAAGTAGAGCTAGTGGTATGGGTAATAGACAGCTGATAAACAATTTGACAGTGCTCTCTGAAAGTCATTAAATAGAGTTTACATTACATTTCTTACATATTCTGCAGGACTAAAGCCCAAATCAGACCATTGATTCTTGGCAATCGTGTCCTCAGATGCCTCTGCACGAATTGCAACCTCATTCGAATATTTATTACGCGGAAGGTACCTATTGAAAATTAATTCCAAAAGTAATATTCAAAGCCAGTCCCATTTATTTGGTCTTATAAAGTTCAGAAGCTATAACAGTTATGGAATTTCAAACTCTAACCCCAAAAACAAGTATTCAAGTTGGGTAAAATGCATGAAACATTTGTTTGACAGACATTTGCATCCGAATCATTGAAATGCTTCGAAACAGTGATATGCATCATTTGGAACATCGGCTCAAAAGATAGAAACGGAACACCCGAAACATCGGTTCACAAGAAACAAACGGAACATTTGAAACATCGACTCACAAGTCACAAACGTTATGAATCGTGATCTGTCAAGTTGCGTCACACTAAGTTTTATTTAACTTTGATTTGAGAACAATCCAAAGCAGATGTTTCCAGTTCAGGTCGCTAATTATATTAAGTACACTATTTACGTTTTAATTTAAATTTCATAAAGGCTGCTGGTCACTCAAAGTAAAGTGTTTCAGTGTTTCAAACGATGCCTTCAAAACATTACCGATGTTCAATCCTTCGGAACACCAAAATGCCTCGGAACAGGGAGTCGGCTCAGCAAAAAGCTACACACGCCTACAGTGACATGACACTGTTATATCACCGCTTGCAGGTTAAGGCTAAGTTTTCATCTCAAAGACTCAAACTTTATCCGACTTGCAGTCACAACTTTTCACCAGTGTAGGTATATTTAAAAATAAAAAATAAACTGCGTGTGTCAATTCCCTTGAAAGTACACAGAACATGGTGGGTATTTTTAAACCAAGAGCAAATACAAATTTTAAACTAGTTCCCTAGTTGGACAAGAACTAAAATAATGGGATTTAGCTAATCTTTGGTACCCACATCACTTCAAAAATATAAAATAACATTTAATCAACAGCAAAGATGCATTAGGGTAATATTTGGACTCGACAAATTCGACAGTTGCCAACCAAAATTTTGATAAATATGTTTTCCACCTTGCTTATTCAACTATCAGTACTATTCGTTATTTGTTTTAACTAGAGCCAACAAAGCGTTGATGCCTATAAGTACCATACGCAAGGCACCTATAATAAGTAAACAAAATAGGTACCTACTGAAACTTTACACATTCTTTAGTATACTCAGAGTATTAGTTTATTTGGACAGTGATTACATTTTATAATTCGTTGATTTCCTCTTGTGTAATTTCTCGAAAACTATTTCAATATATTAAACTATGTATTTGGCAACTACTTGTGGATAATATGTAATTTTATATTCTTCACACTTGTTACCCATGGCAAATCATATAGGTCATCACCTAAACAATGTTTTACACACTTCCATTTTGTACCAAAATAAGTTGATGTAGACAACTATATATATTAAAATTGTGCACAACCTGATAATGATATATTACTTAGACCATGCCCCACAACAACTAGTTGACTATATCGAATGGTATACCACACATTAACTGCCAGGGGGGCGAGTTCGCTGGGTCAGATGGCTCACTAAGTTTACTCAATACCTACCTACTTCTTTCCACCCTACCCTCCTTTTAATTAACCTTTCAATCGTGGAAATTACAGATACAATATAAAGAGAATAGGCGCGCGAACGCTGGCACTCGCTTGGGGCTCAATGAATTAAAAGGTGTTTCGCGGAAACATAAGATAAATATTCATCTATTAACATTTTCACATCTAGAATTTTGCCAGCAAAGCGATTTATACTCTGGTGATGAAATAAAATGTTACTATTAGGCTTACTGTATACTACTGATTCACCATTTAACCCGGTTTCAGTTAAATTGACAATGATAGTAGGCATGTAAAATCACTTTAAACAGTAAAGCCATACACAACACCAGTTCCTGCCTATGCGAAATGTAAAGAATCAATGTACTAAATTTCATAACTATCATGTAACATCACAAAGTTATAAACTTGTTATGTTTCCTGGTTGTCTGCTAGAACTACATGGTCACCGGACAATCCGGGCGACTAAGGGGCCGTTTTGCTCCCGCACCCAGCTGTGTATGTGTGTGAGGCTAACGCTCCTCTCGCGCTCAAAAGTCCCCAAGCGCCATGAATGTAATGGCTTCTATACGCGCTTCGCTCAACACAGCGTAATTTATTTATTTATTATAATGATCAAGGTGAAAACTGTACAGCCTACATCATACCCGAATCGACTGAAGCTAGTGCTCGGCACACCCAATCTAGTGCATAGCAGTTACATAAAATATAATACGCTAGCACCGATTTACTGGCGCAGTAGCTCGGTATGAACCAAATAATAACTTACAAAGGATGTGAAAAAATGGACAATCAGATAATCTACTCAAAATACATGAAACTTACTGTAAATAATAATAATGATCTCTGCCGTTGAAAGTACTCTGTGGTTGAAATGCAAATCTAAACATTTTGGCACAATTCTAGTGAGATACACACAGAAAATCTAATAACGCAAATGGTTATAGTAGAGCGAGAATAAGCTGAGCGAGCGCAGCACTATGAAATCACGGTTATTGAATGAGGAAAGATCGTCGCACGCTCACTTTAAAATTATATACACATGAAGGTTTTAGAAGTTAATCTCTGAAAGCACTGGTCCGAATGCCCCATTTTTTTTTATTGTTTTCACAGAAACCCGCTTCAGTCCTGAGTGATACAGGCCACACTTTAGGTACGCGGGCGAAGCCGCGGGCAAAAGCTAGCAGGCAATAAATGTCGGACTATCTGTCAAAAAGCAATCCATATAATATTAATTTACCCAATTTTAATTTCAGTTACTGTCAATAACATAGACTGTTCCTTTTAGTTGCATTTAGATTATTTCCAAATAAAAGTATCACTGGTCTGCTCATTAACTCAATAAGTAAACTCAGAATGCAGGTTCTGGGTAACAACGACTCCTAATTTGATAGATTTGTTTGCTACGGTTACCCAAAATGACCCAAAACCTGTCCATAATCCACCTGAACACAGTTCGAGTTGTTCTCTAACAACTCCAGGGTACAGCCCTGGCTAGGCACGTGTGATGTGGCAATACTTCCAGAGTGTAGCCCTAGGGCACGTGTGGTGTGGTTGTACCTCCAGGGTGTAGCCCTGGCAAGGCACGTGTGGTGTGGTGGTACCTCCAGAGTGTAGCCCTGACGAGGCACGTGTGGTGTGGCAGTACCTCCAGGGTGTAACCCTGGCAAGGCACGTGTGATGTGGTGGTACCTCCAGGGTGTAGCCCTGGCAAGGTACGTGTGGTGTGGTAGTGCCTCCAGGGTGTAATCCTGGCAAGATACTTGTAGTGTCGTAGTACCACCAGAGTGTCAGAAGAAACTCATATTGAATAAGCCGAGTACACCATTTCAAACTACACATCACTTTGCCCGCTTAGATAAAATAGTATAGTTTATCCCAAAAAAAAATTGTATCGGTGCCTACATAGGTTACGTAGGTACTTTCAAAACAAAAGTAGATGATGCAAAGTTAGGGCAAAAAATCACTTGTGGGCGGGATAAACGAATGAATGAATTGAAGTCCAGTGACGAAACAAAAGTCCTCGTGCAAAAGATGATACGACCAGATCAAGTCAAGTTGCACATACGTGGTGTCCATAAAACTAAAAACGGAGGCGTCATAATTAGTACGGAGACGAAAGATGACGCGGATAAAATTAAGCACGCAGTCCTGCAATCTGAAGCTGGCCTTACCGCCGACGAACCCAGCAAGCGCAAACCCCGGATTGTAGTTGTAGGAGTGCCGTCTTCTTTGACCGAAACTGAAGTCTTCAGGTACATTTACGAACAGAATGTAGACGAAAAGTTTCCGACGATTGCCATGGATTCCTTTTTGACCATGGTTAAATTAAGTCACAAATCGGGGAAGAAAGACTCGCATACTTGTAACTACGTGGTTGAAGTTCCAGCCAACATACGAAGAGCTCTAATTTCCCAGACAAGGATTTTCATAAATTGGACTTCCTGCCCTGTCAGGGACTTCACCCTGGTTACGAGATGCTACAAATGCCAGCAGTATGGACATGCAGCAAAAACCTGTAGAGAAAGTCAACTCGACGTGCGGCCACTGCAGTGAGACAGGACACTCGATGTCTGAATGCGCAAAGAAGGCGGACACACCGAAATGTGCCACTTGCTCTCGTTTCAAAAAGCCCTCCAACCATAAAACAGGAGACGCTGAGTGTCCTGCTAGAAAAATAGCGGAATATAGATACATTAACTCTATCGACTATGAGGGCGCCTAGAGCGTCATACTCAAGGCCAGACTTCCGTGTAACGCTTACTGCTGATTCAAATTCCAGTGTGTTGACCTACAAACCATAATTTCTTATTATTTTAGCATATTTGTCCAATGTAAACATAACTCTTTAGAATTAACGCAACCTCGACTTTAACCCAATTACTAATTCTGCTGACGCAAAATCATATGTGTGTAACTAGAGAATAAAGTGCAAGAAACAGTTTTAGAATATAAAATAACATATTGTGACCTTTAGTGTTTAAGTAAATTAAGTATATAACATTATAAAAAATTTAATCATATTTTGCACTACTTATAGACTTTTTAAATATTGTTATCAATAGTATTGTCCTAAAAAACTATAATGTAAGAGCTTCTACCGCCTGTGATACAGGTTTATCCTAGTACAGGCCCATAACATAGCATTTACCTTTGTAATTACTCTTAAGATTTTATGTAACCATTTTACCAAATGTTATTCTGAATAAACATATTATTATTATTATTATTTAAATAAACGGCTCCTGTCTCGTATCGGCATTCGTACGAGGTGATCGCGTCCTTTAACTAATTAGTTTGTTTACGTCGAGGCGTTTACCGCGCCGCGCTCGACGCGCCGAGCGACGGCCTCCTAGTTGTACCGATAGGTTTCACCTACAGACACCGGTCGCGCCAACAGCAAAATGGATGAGATTACTGCCTATCCTGTCGATGTGATGGACGATCCAAGTATTTCTTGTGAATATGAAATGGAGGGAGAGAAGGAACACCAGCAGGAGATTTTACAGGAAGAGTGTGTAAATAGTGCAGGGAGAAGACCTAATAAGAGAGACAGAGAAGAAGAAGATGAAGATGGATGGACGGAAGTGGGGGGGAGCAAGGGCAAGAAATACAAAGGGGAAAAGATTGAAATTTACATTTCATCTAAAGATAGAATGCCCAAACAGTTCGCTTTAGCCAAAATGTTTAAAATTGAGGGAATAATGGGTATCGAAAAAATTAGATACATCAACCCTTACAAGATACGCGTTGACATGAACAACGAGAACAGTGCGGTGTTACTGGAAAGGTGCAAGGAAATAGTGGACAAAGGCTGGAGAATCCAAAGGGCTATGGAAGTCAATATGTCCTACGGTGTTATTCGAGACGTGGACATAGATCTGGCCGAAGAAGAAATGTTAAACCGCATTAGATGTCCCGAACCAGCTGAACTTCTGTCCGTCCAAAGACTCATGCGCAGAAATCTAGAGGGGGAAGGTTGGACGCCCAGTGAGTCCGTGCGCCTGTGTTTTAAAGGCTCATTCCGTCCAGCGTACATTTCCGTAGACGAACTACGCATACGAGTGGAACAATACACCTTCCCAGTGACCCAGTGCTCGCGCTGTTGGAAGCTTGGTCATACAAAACAAAGATGCCCATCGGCCAAAGTCATGCCCAAAATGCACTGAGAACCATGATAATTGTGATACGACTTCATTTAAATGCACCAACTGTAATGGTCCACATATGGCTTTGGTTCGTTCTTGTCCAGCATACCTTAAAGAAAAGAAGTTAAGAGAGTTAATGGCCGAGTTTAACTGCACGTACCGCCGCGCTTTGACGCTATATATTCCAGCTAAGAAAATCAAACCTATGGAACGGGCTAAAACAGCAACTGAAGTGGAAGATATATTTGCCACACAGGCTGGAAAACTGTCTTATTCGGCTTGTTTACAACAACATCACGCAGAAGTAGCAACACCATTACAGACGCCCATGATGAACAGTCAACACGTGAATACCAAGAAAGAAACTTCAAAATATCAAAAACAAAAACGATCTAAGAAACCTAATGAAGTGGAGATGGAGGAACAAGTCGAAGCAGCGAATAGTCAAGATATATTAAATGAAGAGGAAATTAAGACTAGAGAAGTACAATTCAGTGAGCTCATAGGTAGGCTGAAGGAGATTTTGTTTTTAAAAGGAGAAACAATACATCAAAAGATACAAAGCTGTATAAAATGCTGTGTTCAGTGGGTTATTTTAGTATTAGTAGAAAATATCTCGGATTGGCCAATATTGAAAGTTATATTAGATTATTTTGGTTACAATGGGTAGTAAGACTAATTGCCCCTTAAGACTAAATATTATTCAATGGAATGCACAAAGCGTTCGCCCTAAGTCGTTAGCATTAGAACAGATATTATTACATGAAAAAATTCACATTGCGGCACTGAGTGAAACGTGGCTGGAACCTGACAGCGTTTTTAAGATAAGTGGCTATAGAATATTCCGCAAAGACAGACAGGACTCGTATGGTGGTGTTGCGTTACTGATACACAGATCTGTATAAGCTTGTTTACAGGTCTTAAGAAGTAGTAACCCAGATATTGAAGTACTGATGGTCAAAATAAAAAACTGTGAATTTATTGAATATATACTCTCTGTTTACTGTGCGCCGTCAGTGCGCACCGACCAATCAGACTGGGAGAATCTTTTTAACGGCGTAGACAAAAAAGCTATCATATTAGGCGATTTTAATGCTCACCATACGAACTGGTCCTGCAAAACAGACACGCGTGGCTCCCAAATGTATGATGCTCTTTTGGAAAGCAATTTTGTAATTTTAAATGATTGTAAAAGTTCCACACGTATCAAATTAGTGAATAATCAACTTCAAACATCTTCACCTGATGTGACGTTGGCTACTTCTGATATCGCGATAAGATTGAACTGGACCACTACCAACGAAAACTTGAAATTAAATTGACCACACATTTAGATAGCAATCCAGATTACATAATCTCACGACGGAATTATAAGAAGGCAGACTGGATATCCTACCGAGATTTGTTGGAAGCTCTGTTCAAAGATTTTGTATTTTGCGAGGATGACGTTCAAAATACATATGACTCATTTGTAAACTGTTTGAATATAGCTGCAGATCGTTACATACCAAATTACAAAATAAACCGCAATCCAAGTAATAAGTTTTCACCTAAACCGTATTGGAACTCATCCCTATCTAAATGTGTGGCTGAGAGGCGACTAGCACTTTCGGAATTTCGACGAAACCCTAATCCTAATAATTTAATAAGATTGCAAGAAAAAATAAGAAACTCTCAAAAATTAATCCGTCAAGCTCGCGATAAATCCTGGCAGGAGTTTTGTTCGTCATTGGATGGTAAAGTCGGTGCCCTAAGTGGGCTAACCCACCAATTTGATAAGCTATTTAAATCACTATTTCGCTACCATTAAAGATGAAAATTCTTTGTGCAGCATTTCTATAAATCTTGCTATCCTAGTGTGAGGGTAGATCGATAAAAGAAAATGGCACGTCAGTGACAAAAGTTAACTTAGCTAATTCCGTGAATCTTATCAACTGCTTGTAAATTTGGTCCATAATATTGCGTCCAGCATTACAAGTAACGTTGAATTTCGACACCATTTATAAAAATCCATTTAGTCCAGTGGTAATAACACCGATTTGACACTCAAGTAAAGCTAGTTCAAATCTCACTTTAAACGTCTAACTTTTTGTTTTCCATCTTTTGTGTTTAGTTATCTTTTTTTTACTTTTATTTAACGACAAAAGTCGAGTTTGAATAGAAAAGAACAGTTTGTATAGAAATGAAACAAAATATTGCAAGTAAATAAAATGTTTATTATTTCACTATATTTTATATATATATAAATATATATATATAAATATACATATATATATAAAGTAAGTAAATGGTCCAAAACAGTCCAAAGTTAAAATACATTTTTTAATATTATAATCAAACAAACACATTTATAAACATTTATAAAGGGATATAATAATGGTATAAATAACTACTTAATACGCAATTTTGAGTCTTACGCTCTTAGACTTGAAGCTTATTATTGGTATTTTAAAATGTATTGATAACTGATACGAGTAGCTTATTTTGGTAGCCCTAATTAGGGTAATATGACTTAGTGATCTGTGTAAAGACTTTGACGCAGTAAGGCACGAGTTCAATTCTCATACCCTGTATATTTTGTTTTGCTTTCCATTTACAACTTTTTTATTATTTTAAATAACAATCAACAAACTAAATATTCTTTAAACATATTTGGAATAATTTCGCCTGACTTGTAATAAGCGGGTAGTCAAGATAAATATGCGTATTCATCATAAAACTGGTATTCAGATGTTACTTAGATTAAGGGTAGAGGAATAAAAAATAAACCGTTCTAATAAAGCAAAATCCAGTCGACGCTCAATAGCAGTGACATCGTGCAAACAATTTTTACGTTGCCTTACTAAACTGCGTAAAACAACGTCTTTATTTAGAATATTTTTATATACCTAATTCTAAAATATAAAATAATCTATTTACATAAGGAGAATGTTGGTTTTCGGAGAGATTGATAGGAGGCGTCTTGAAACAGCCGTAGGTAAGTGTCTTTTTTCCATTTTATTTATACTTCTTTTTTAAACTTACACATTTTATGCTGTGCGTAATCAAACATCTTTTTAAATATACTTACACATAAAGTAACTTCTCTTTCGTTTCTTTGTTTCAGAGAAATACAGTCAGATTATGGTTTAAAATTATAACAAACAATACAAGTCAGGACGTAGAATTGAAATAACTCCTGGTCATCCGTCAAGTCCGTTTTGCTCAAGAATATCTGGATTTCTATCTGACAAAAAAACATGTTATTAAACTGTCGTATACTCGTAGAACTGGCGGGTCTCTGGGTTACTTCTGTGGAACCTGGTTAACTTGTAGAAATAGGTGGCCGATTCAGTGATAAATATTACGTGACGTAATGTCATCTGTGCGTGTAAGCAACAATGGATAATTATTTACTTTTTGTAAGCAGCCACAATACCTTCTTGTCAGTGCTTATGTGTAGTGTATTGGTTAAATAAATCATAGTAATCTTAATTTGTTAGGAAGTGTTTATATAATAAATTCACTGATCCTTGTTTCTTTCTTAATCAAATTTAAAACTTAAAATTCTATTTAAATTCATTTAAAACCTGTAAAGTAGTTAAAATGTCAAAATATTTACAGCAAGTATGACAGTTAATGTAGTGATGCTATTGTTATAAAATAGAAATATTATATATTTCTAATCATGCAACATGTTGATTCACTGCATTAAACTCTTCTTTAAAAATAAAATTAGCATTTCATGAGCACTATTGAAATAAATAAACTTTTTTTTTTATGCTCAAAACTGTATTTTAAATAATTCTACCATATCAAAAGCAGTTTAATATTGTAACTTCTTTCATATGTTTTACCTTTATTTATATAATTATCTAAATTATGTCTAGGTATTAGATGAGTAAATATTTCTTTATGTAAATTGTAAATATTACTTATATTGAATAAATCGTTACCTATTCTAACCATTTTTATTTTTTATTCATGTTGCTTTTATGTTTGAATAGTTAATTTTTTTTTTTTTAATTTAACTTAATATAAATTATAATTTGATTTCAAAAATCATAATCCAATATTATAAACACAAAACCTACTAAAAGAATCATGACGGATTTGAACTTACGACCATGACAATATAAGTTTACTGTTATGACCATTAGACTAAATCGACTTACGATACAATGTTGAAATTAACAAGTGCATTACGGACAAAACGTATTCATAAGTTTACCTACCTTAACGTTACGTCTTAAAGATCAAATTAACGTAAACAGTATTCTATAATATTTGACTACCTGCCCCTCGTTATATTCGTTTAAATTATTATGCTCCGAATTGATTATCATGTATCTTATGCTAATTGCAGAAGGTTCAAATTCGTCTAACTTTTAGCATGTCTTATATTACCTTCTGCTGTCACGTGGGTCACGTCTCTTGTGCCTTCATGTGTACCATCACTCAAAAAGAAATGTGGCGCAAACTCAAGTGGTTAAAAGGTTATAATGTGCCCCGCTCACACGTAGACCAAGAAAGAGCTAATGAATTATTAGGTAGTTTAACACCGGACTATGTGCTCCTTAATGACCCCGACTTTGCACCCTACAAAACGAGTTTAGATATTTTGATTACGAAACACGAATTAGATACATGCTTACGCCATAAAGATACCGCGCCAGAGAGAGACAGAATATCTTATTCGATGATATATAACTTACCTAATAGCGGAAAAAACATCCTATTAAACATATAACATTTGCTACGCACTAAGCTTTGTCCCTTCTCAGTGGCGAGATACTACTATTATTCCGATTCCAAAACCAGGTCGTGACCCTCAGTCTCCTGGATCCTTGCGACCTATAGCGATGATATCGTGCATATGTAAAACCTTTCATAACATTTTAATAAAACGCTTGGAGTGGTATACTGAGAAAAACCACCTTTTGTCACTCAATACATCAGGTTTTAGAAAACATCATTCAACGTTAGAGAATTTAACAACTTTGGTGTCAACAATTCAAACCGGTTTCTCTCATAATCAGATGACTATAGGCGCATTCATAGATATCGACAATGCGTACAATAACGTCGATACAAAAAGCTTAATGGGTATTATGCAACAAGTAGGAGTTAGTGCCTTGATGTGTAGGTATTTGTGGAATTTTTTAAAAGAAAGATATTTAAGAATGCAGGTAGACGCAGATTCCTTTTGTAGATATACGTGCTGCGGCTTAGCGCAAGGTGACCCGTTTTCGCCACTGCTTTTTAATTTAGCTACCAGCAAGATTTGCAACGATATCAATAATGTTTGTATTTCTCAGTACGCGGACGATTTCGTAATATACATAAACTGTGACAATGTGCGAGAAGGACAGAAACAGATTCAATTAGGTCTTAATAAATTTGTTGATTTACTTTCTAAAATTGGGTTACATATTTCATCTACCAAGAGTAAAATATGTGTTTTTAAAAGAGGTTTTCGTAAAGAATATGTTGATATAGTTGCAAATGGAATGACATTAGAGGTAGTTGATAACGTGAAATATTTGGGACTATGGTTGGACAGATCTTTGCGATGGGCAAAGCACATCAATGAATTAAGAGGTAAAAGTCTGAGATTAGCCATAATTGTCGTAATGTCTATTGGAGAAGCAAGAAAAAACCCCTATTAGTTGTAATTCACGATACCTTTAAAAGTACTTCAGTTAATTCAACAACTCAGTTAGAAATGTTTTCGTTGGACATATGGGTTAGTGGTATAGATCTTTCCTTAGTATTGGAACCAGATATCAAAACCATTTGCAAACCGAAATACAAATATAAACCTGGCGAATTGCAACAGGTTTGCACTGAATTTTTGGCAGATACTTATGCAGATTTTTATCAGCTATACACGGACGGTTCAAAAAACCAAGACGGCAGCAGTGGTTTGGCATTGTACGATCCTCAAACAAATAGTTCCATCCAACTGATGATTAACGCAAAAATTTCCATTATGTATACGGAGTTGATAGCCATAGCAGAGGCAATTTCTTATATTGACTCATTTATGGCCGGAAAATACGTAATTTTGACAGATTCCAAGAGTGCTATTCACCATCTGGCTCGATGCAACTCGAATTTTCGAGGCACACCGATAGCCTATAACATTTTGCAATCGCTCCGTAAACTAAGGACTACAAATTAAATAGTTAAAATACAATGGGTGCCTTCACATGTGGGCATAATAGGAAATGAGAAGGCTGATTGCATGGCCAGGGAAGCCAGTTTTAATGGAATACCATTCAACTGCTTACCCTTATTTACGGACTGTTTGTATTTGGTCAGGGATAAGTGTACAGAGATGTGGAGGGAATATTTTGACGAGAGGTCATTATGCAAAGGTATCTGGTATAAGACCATACAGCCTTGCCTGCCACGTTCACCATGGTTTGCCGAGTCAGTTTTGTCGAGAACAGAAGTTGTAACTGCCCTAAGGCTTCGCTCCGGGCACATCCCACTAAACAAATTCGCTTTTCTGATGGGTAAATCTAACTCACCAAATTGTACTGAGTGTGACGTAGTTGAAGATGTGTACTATGTAGTGGCCGAATGTGCCCGGAATGAGGCTGAAAGGGTCAACTTAATGGTCAAATATGATTTAAATCTGCGGGAAATGGGCATATGTAATTTGGTCCTGGCTCGTCCTCTATCGGATGAAGCAAGGACTATCTACAAATTAGTCAAACTAGCAATTAAACGTAGAATGTAACCTAATTTTAATTAATTTCTATTGTAAGGCCTATGAGGGTGGCATGATCATGTCTGATCAAACCCTCTTTAATTTAAATAAAGATTAAAAAAAAAAAAAACGGCTCGTTTATCCCACTTCTGAATTGTTAACTATATGTGTTATCTTTAGAGAAAGATAGACTAAGAAAGTTATTTAGTGTACCTACGGGGTTTGTTATCAGGTTATTTAAATAAAACGACCAAAACGGGTACCACACCCTTTATACTTTTGCCTTGCCAGCACATACACATTATACAATAACAGTAGGAATAAATAAATTATATACTAGCACTTACTGAGATGTTGTTTGCTCCGAAAACTAACACGTAAAGAAGGACATGACAGCGCGCCGTTCCTTTTTATAAACTCTTGTAACTGTCAAAAGCACCGCGCTGTCAAGTCGCAGTCCGTTCGAGTTGTCAGTGCAAAAAATACATTTAATGTTGCTAATACAGAAAAAAATATGGAATGCACTCCAATGTTCAAATGTGAACCAAAAATATATCAACATCTTAAAATATATATATGCAAACAGTACGAGTAAAGTCAAACTTGAAAAAAGAGGTAAAGAGATAAATATTGAAAGAGGAGTGAGACAGGGAGACCCTCTCTCACCGAAGCTTTTCATCGCTGTGCTCGAGTATATATTTCAGAAGCTAGACTGGTCAAACAATGGAGTGCTAATAAACGGATGCTATTTAAACCATCTAAGGTTCGCAGACGACATAGTTTTAATTGCTGAAACATCTAAGGACCTTGAAGAAATGATGAGATCATTAGATAATGAAAGCTCTAAAATTGGCTTAGAAATGAACATAAACAAAACAAAAATAATGACTAACAGCCATAAAAGACAAATTGAAATAAAAGGAAATAACATGGAATATGTCAACGAGTATATATATCTGGGAAAACAAATATCATTTAAAAGACTCAACAATGAAGAGGAAATAACAAGAAGAATCAACATAACTTGGAAGAAATTTTGGTCACTGAAAGAAGTTCTAAAAGGAAATTACAATATGCACTTAAAAAAAGTTGTTTTCGATACATGTCTC